>ML784207.1:326421-355019 GCA_009831015.1 Picea engelmannii | reverse complement strand
AGCTATATAAAACGTGAACAACATGGGAGGTCTAAAATTCCTCAAGGTCTCACTTTTACTGCAATATCTCCAATTAAATCTTTGCATGGTCTTCAATTTCAACCTCCATTTCCATATGATCGATATAAAAAGATGGGAAAGTGTGTCGGTGTGTGTAAGAGAAAAGATAAAGAAGATAGATTGAGATCAATTGCTATGTAATACATGTGTTATTCAATATCTTCCTCATATCACTTCTTAATGATATGTAGTATATACATTGTTCAATATCTTAACAATTCTATTTTGTTATTATTCAAGATATTCATCACTAAACATTGTTACCTTTTTATTATTTGGATTCATAAAGATGTAAATTTCAAAGTATCAAGTCCATATTAAACATATACATATAGATAAATATTATCATCTAAAAATGTCATGTTCTTTCCCACAACTGAAACCAGTGTAGATCCATCTTAAATTCAGATCTATCAAGTGTCGATAGGGATCAAATCCCTCGAGGTGTAAACCTTTCCTCTAGTTTTTCACTATAAAAGGAGTTTTGCACCTCAAAGGATTTGATCCCTCTCGGTGCATGATAGATCCAGATTTTGTATTATCATTTCAAGAAGTGCTTTCATGGGGATGGTGATATTTTAAAGGGACACACTTGTAATTTCACCACATCTTTGACTGGGTGTCCGTAATGTCACCAAATATATCTTCTTCTTGCATGCACATCATCTCCTCCTAATTTCTAATTCTATCAACCAAATTCCAAATCCAATTCTCGTGGCAGAGCTAACAGCCACCCACCATAAAAATGCTTCTACTTCTTCTTTCTCCACGGTCTCTTCTTTTGCATCCACTTGTTATCACCACTATGAAATTTTCATTAACCATCATGTCCCTAATGTCAAGAGCACCTTTCCCAACAATATCTATCATTGCCTCATTTCCCATAGATTTCAAGTCTTCCTGGACAAGCTCAAATTGAAGGCTAGACACAACATTATAAGTCACCTCTGTCCATATAACCATTTCCTCTTCGACCTATATGCGAAATCCAGTTTCTCTGCGACCTATGAACATGGGATTTGGAAGTAAGGGTGTGATGGTTTGAACTCCAGTTACTCGATGGGGTCTAGTCACTTGGTGGGGTCAAAGGACACAATCTAAACGTTCTATGTTTTGTCTCTTTTCCAGTCATATTATCAGTTTAATTTTACCCGAAATTTGGGTAGAAATTGTTGGATCTATAGATTTGAGTGGTTAAATCAGTATAATTCGAGTTTCCCAGGGGTTTTTCATCACACTAAATCCATTTATGCATTCAAAAATGCAATCTAAAAAACACAAAATTGTGATTTCATCCAGATTTATATCACCAGATTTCGATGAAAAATGCTAAAACGTAGAATGTTTAGACAAGACTGGGTTGAAGGAATGAATGAAAGCATTGGTGAAAGGTGCCACCCTGCATTAACTCCAACCTTAAAATTGAAGTACAAGTCTTGGAAAGCAGGTGAATGGCGACAAGCAAAGGTGCGATTATATTAAATGAAAGACAAGGGATGATTGTAGGGGAAACCATTGTGAAACGAAGTGATCCAGGTGGATATCGGTGGCCACCCACCTTTTCTAACTGGCTCAAAACAACTTTTTGGCAATTTTGGCAATTTACTATTTTTAGCAGGTTTTAACTTGCGGGGCCATTTTGAAGGCCTAAATGAAGGTTTTTCAAGATAGAGGTTCTCAATTATATCCAAAGGCATTATTGAGCCTCCAAAATGAATCTCCTTGACGATACCTTTCCAACGAGCTATCATACGCCTAAAACGGAGATCGTATGCAAAAGTTACGACCCCAGGAAGTTGATGTACTAATTTACCCAAACGGGGCCCACATGACTTTTCGCGCTTCATCTCCTAGGGTTAGGTTTTTGGATGTCTACGACTTTTGGAATTCCCGTTTATTGTAAAAATGCCTTCAGAGACTCATTGTAATCATCTTCTTGCGAATGCGAGTAGCCATCACCTCTCTTCTCAGAGATACGCTGCCACCATTCTAGCGAGTCTTTCACTCTGTATTTTTACAGTCTTTGTACGTTTATTTCATTAATAGAAATTGTGTATTACTGTATATATGTGTTTATGGTTGCATCTCTGATAAATTTATGTTATATTATTGAATATCTGTGATATCTTTGTGCATTTCTTTCTTATATCTCCGCTCTCATTTCGTGCCAAAAATAATCTGGATCAGTGGTATCAGAGCAGGCTTCTCTTGATCATTTTTTCAGTGTATGTCCCTGACGAGGTCCGAGTATAGCAAGTTGGGTCTCGAGCTTGTCTCTCTTGAAGAAAATTTCTCTCGCACACCCAAGAAACCCTCAATGGCGGAAGAAAAGAAAAACGACGGAGCAGACGATCCTATCAATCTGTTGCTTGAGCAAGCTCTCACGCGACAGAGGGACGAAATGATGGATAATTTTTCCCACATCCTTCAATGCCCGCCGATAGCATCAGGCACATCTTCATCAAGCGGCCACTTTGGAGGCACCTCGCCTTTCAAGGTACAATTTAACTTTGATATTCCTGTATTTGAAGGACAGATAGATGCAGAAGCCCTAGAAAAATGGTTAACTCTGCTAGAAGGTTATTTCTCTGTTCACAATTTTTTCGACAAAGAAAAGATCACCTTCACACTCCTTAAAGCTCTCCCTCATGTTAAACATTGGTGGGAAACTTATTGGGAGCAAAGTTCCATAGAGGAGTCTGGAATATATGGGGTCGATCCCACTTGGGATTTTTTTGTGGATGCGGTAAAGGAACAGTATTATCCCGTTGGCAACTATGAGGACCAGTACATGAGATGGAACACACTGCGGCAAGGGAGGGGCCAAGCAGTTCCCGAGTTCACCAATACCTTCCATACCTTGCGCACCAAGATGGGTATCAAAGACTCCGAGCGACATTTGGTTCTGAAATACCATGGGGCTCTACACAGATACATCCAGACTGAAATGGATTTTCTGGACATCTCATCACTCAGTGTTGCTTATCGATATGCTGTTAAAATTGAGAAGAAATTTAAGCACCAGAACAAATGGGAGTTCGGGTCTGCAAATCCATAACAACCAAAGTATGAAAAAGATGGCCCTAACAAACAGTTTCCAGAAACTAGTCCAAGACACAGGAAAAGAAGGGTCACAGGAAGACAAAGAAGGACACCGGAAAATGGTGCGAGTTCCACAAAATCCCCTAGCACAACATCGATGAATGTTGCTAAAAAAAGTCATTAGTGGTCGAGATCAAAGACAAAGAGCCAAACCTTGATTCAGAATCTGATTATGAAAATAATGGTAAAGGACAAAACATTGACACGGACCCCACTGCTATCGTCGCTACCATAGCAATTCAACCAGAAGAACCAACAGATCCTGAAGAGGGGGAGCACCTTTTTCATTCACAGATGTGGGTGAAGGGGACCTCGCTGCATTTTATTGTTGATAGCGGGAGCTAGAAGAACCTCATCTTAGCAGAGGTCGTCAAACAATTGGGATTGTCGACAACACCACACCCGCAGCCATACAACATTGGGTGGCTTCGCCAAGGATGAGATCTCCGTGTCAACCAACAGTGTCGATTATCATACGGCATCCAACCCTTCAAGGATGAGGTATTATGTGATGTTTCCCCACTGGATGTCTGTGATGTTCTCTTGGGCCAACCATATATGTGGAGACACCATGTTGTTTATGAGTCTCGACCCCGTAGTGTCATTGTTACTTTGGGGGCTCATCTCTACAGAATACCAGAGGTAGTTCCAACTACTGTTCCACCTAAAAAGTGTCGCAAGGTAGTATCTCATACTATAAAATTCAGCTTCTTCACAATTTGTTCAAAAGGAGAACAAAAGGACATTGCAACCACTACAGCCTTGCCCCAAGCACCTTCTATCCAACAGAAGCAGGTCAACAAGGTTGCAACAAAGCACAAAGATTCCTTCTGCACACCTTCCTCTCATGTATCTTGACTTGTTGAACATCCTCAACCTCAACAGGTTCGTGATAGACTTCCACAAACTGAGCAACGTGATGTCTCTAACAAGACAAGCAACTCACCAAGATGCATATTCAACAAACACTTTTCCTTCTCCCCCGAGAAATCAACGCAATGGAGACCATTGCTTCCTAAAGAGAGAGGATTGATCCAGGTGGATATCGGTGGCCACCCACCTTTTCCAACTGGCTCAAAACAACTTTTTGGCAATTTACTATTTTTAGCAGGTTTTAACTTCCGGGGCCATTTTGAAGGCCTAAATGAAGGTTTTTCGAGATAGAGGTTCTCAATGATTTCTGTAGGCATGATTGAGCCCCCAAAATGAATCTCCTCGACGATACCTTTCCAACGAGCTATCATACGCCTAAAACAGAGATCATATGCAAAAGCTAC
Organism: Picea engelmannii; assembly: GCA_009831015.1. Taxonomy (NCBI): domain Eukaryota; kingdom Viridiplantae; phylum Streptophyta; class Pinopsida; order Pinales; family Pinaceae; genus Picea; species Picea engelmannii. The sequence continues at coordinate 350,580 of ML784207.1, read as the reverse complement.
AACCCCGAGAAGTTGATGTACTAACTTACCCAAACGGGGCCCACATGACTTTTGGCGCTTCATCTCCTAGGGTTAGGTTTTTGGATGTCTAGGACTTATGGCATTCTCGTTTATTGTAAAAATTCCTTCAGAGTCTCACTGTAATCATCTTCTTGCGAATGCGAGTATCCGTCACATCTCTTCTCAGAGATAAGCTACCACCATTCTAGCGAGTCTTTCACTCTGTATTTTTACAGTCTTTGTATATTTCTTTCATTAATAGAAATCGTGCATTACTGTATATCTATGTTTATGGTTGCATGTCTGATAAATTTCTGTTATCTTATCGAATATCTGTGATATCTTTGTGCATTTATTTCTTATATCTCCGCTCTCATTTCGTGCCAAAAATAATCCGGATCACGAAGGAATGTGAAACATAGGACTAAAGAGGACTAATTGGATTAGAAAAGTTAGGCATCAGAGAAAGGAAAGTACCTGGATAATGTTGTGTATGCTAGTGTCTATAGTATTGTACCCTACATTATGGATTCTATAAGTCTTGGGGTGCCAAGCCTGGGCACGCGCACTTCCACCACAAACTAAAATGAAGGAAATCAGGCAGGCATGATGCTCAGTGCATTTGAAGAAACAAAGTATTCATATATGGGGAGAGTTGGGGTTCCTTGGGTGTGCAACACCAAGGGGAAACTCCACTTGAGATGTCTTGTAACACAAGTCAGATGACATATGGTTTGAAAAAGGGTTGAGGGAAACTCTTGGTCGCTCCACCAAATAGATGAATCAACTAAAGCATGGAGGGCACACTTAGGTGAGTCGACTAGACTCACCTAAGGGGAACACACATCTAAGATGACGAGTTAGTTAGATGGATGGAGGCGTCATCCAAGAGTTTGGTGGATCGACAGATGATGTAAAAGGACATTTGGTGGGTTGGCTGGGTAAGCCATCCGAACACGCCCACATGAGGAGTCAGCCCAACTTTGCGAAGGATCATGATTTGGTGAACCAACGAGTTGCCTCACCCATGGGAAAAGAGACACAAAATATGGCTAGGATTGGTACTTATAAAGACACAAGGGCACACAACCAAAGGAAGGCAGCTGGGAAGAGAGAAAGAAGAGCTCTGTGGTTCTGAGGTAGGCTTAGATAAATAGGGGCAAGCTCCCTCAAGTAGTCAAGTCACTTCACATGGGAAGACTTGTGTTTCCTTCAGGTGGACTCAGTGGACATAGTCGAGGGAGCTTCTTTAGGGACAATTTTGGGGAAGTCCGAAAATGCAGGTTTGTTGGAGGCATGTGTGAGGTAGAACTAAAATATTTGAAGTCTACAGAAACTAAGAGACAACAAGTCTATAGTTGATGGCATGTCTGAGGTTCATTGCAAGAGATTGCAGACATGGTTGCGACAGAGAGTCTTGGTGATGAATTTTTTTATGAGTGTCTTGGTGAGGTGAGGCAAGTCATTTGACTTCGACGAAGTTGTAAACCGAGCCGACATTGCTCATGTTGTAACTATTTCAAAATAACAAAGAGTTAGTTGGGTGTTAGACATGGTTCATGTCGCTCACACTATTTCTATTTATGTCTTCTGTTTGTTCTGTTGTTGTTCTCTTGGATTCTCATGTTCATGTATCTATGCTTCAATATGACTAAATGTTAATCTATTAACAATTTTCTAAGTATACAAGAGTGCACTAGAGTAGGAGTGTGACTCATCAATAGCCTATAACAGAGTATGGGTATGGTCTAGGTGAAGAGGCATAGTCTGGACGAAGCATCCTTGGTGTTCCCAAGCAACCAAGTGAAAAACTTCACAGTGTCGCACTCCCTCAAGAGGTGCACGGTCACAAGATTCGACTAGGCATGTTGTGAGGACGTGAAATATGGTATTAGATAAATTTGGTGTTTTTCACCACTCTTGTAGTTAGAAGATATGTGGTGGGGGGAACTTGTTGAGAAGGTTGTTTGTTGCAAATTCGGTTCGGTGGGAATGTTCACAAAATTGGTGAATCGTTCGATGGAGCAAACTGGTTCATTGCAAACTTTGCATCAGAGTCATGATAGATGTTCAGTTGATGGTGTGGTGGAGAGGTTGGTCTAGGTGCACACCTTGTATAGACCAAGATAAGAGTTTGTGTTGAGACGAAGCACTTGGACAAGGTGGGTGATCGCATAATTCATCGCAGGGTTCATCGTAGAACTTGTCACAGACTTGATGGCAGAGATAGTTGGGTATATACTCGATTGGTTTGTGTGACGAAAGTCAATGTCAGATATATTATGCACACTTTGAGAGACTAGGCCCAAATTTCATTGAGTGAACTGAGAAATTGGGCAAGGCAGATGAACACGGGATTTGTCACATGACTTGTCACAAATATAACTACATAAGTGATCGCAGAAGCAAAACACAAAGGGTGATCACATAAGTGATCACGAAAAGGAGCAGTTTTGAGTTGCAACAAGGTGTAGTACTTGGGTGTGTTGGACGACCAGGGGTGGCCTAAAGAAGTTTCATAGAAGAAAGTTGGTTAGGCATGTTTCCATCATGATGTCTTTGTGTCGTTCATTACCGAGAACACTAGTTGATTTGAGCTCGGTTATTGGATGAGTGGGTTGATTGCAGCCTTCAGACAAGGTGACTATTTGTAGAGTTACAATAATCGGTTAACAACAATATGACTTGATAGTCAGGTGAAGGATGCATGGTTCCTTGAAGCAAAAGTAGTCAAGGTGAGAATATGGAAAGACATTGGAGATGAGTTCGGCTGATTGCATGCGAATTTTGGGACTTAGATGAATTTTTGAAGTGGATGGATGGACTTAGCCTTGTATCGCAACGAAGGTCTTTGCAGGTTTGTGGAGCTGCAAATGGTGGTTGAGGTGAGTTCATGCAGAGGATCGTTTGCTTGGGAAAAAAGAGGTTCGAGACATCAAAATTGAACCATGGTTGCAGCGAAGGATTTCGTTGGAAAGGTATGGTTGGTTTTGAGTTATTTCATTCCTAATTGTTGCAAAGATTTTTTTGAAGGGAAGTTGGATCACTTGGGGGTTCAAGTGTAATTATTTTTTGCAGTGAGAACCGATAGACTTGTGGGTGACTCAAGTGGTTCATATTCCAAGGAGTCATGTAGCATTTGGGATGTCTTTATCGGGTGAATGTGTAGAGAGCTTATGCAACTTCCTTGTATGAGTCCCGTGGTGGACTTAGGAATATTTGGATGTAGCCGTGGAGGTGGATTGAGGAATATGCCTAACTCTTTGATGAGGCGCATTGGATAGGTTGTTACGGTGGAGTGGGAAGTGAGGTTTGGACATGTTGAGTTTGAGAGGATGGATGAGGCCCCTTGGTGCTTGGTGCCTTATCTAAATTCATTGGGTCATGCGATGAATTGACAGTCGCGATGACAGTGCCAGAGTTTGGACACTTGCAGGAGGTGAAAGGTAGATCTGTTCTAGGAGAAGGATGGAGTTAGCTAAGAAATTGACCAATAATTGTTGGAAGTTACCTGAATGGGAAGAACAAAGACCAAGTGACTTGGATGGTGTTCACTCACCTTTGGTATGGGACATTGGATGAGACAGAGCACACCTTGGTGACTTGTGGATGATTGTGTGATGACTTAGAGATCTGATGAGGGTCATTGGTTGAGTTTGGTAGAGTATTGGTGTGAACGTGCCTAAGGCAAGGAAGTTATTTGAGGTGAATCATTCTACCTGGAGCACTTTGGATAGTTCGTTGGGACATTTTAAGGAGTGAAGGTACATTGGAAACACTCATCGGAGATGTTGATTTGTAAAGAGGTGACTTGAGGAAATGAGGTGAGTTGAGGACTTGAATTCGTTTGGAGGATTGTGTGGAAAGGTATATTTCAACATGAATAAATTACTTGGGCATGGAAATTGATCTTTCTTTGGGAAGCATGGTTGAGGGTGAAGCCTAACAATTCCAAGGCATGGAGAGGTAGATGAAACAACATGGATGGGTGAAGAAGTAGTGAGGAAAACACAATCTGAACGTGCAATTATTGGTGTAGATTGGATAATTGTTCCATGAGGTGGACAATGGAGTCAATTTGTCACAGATGACATTTTTTTGGAGTGACTTCATAGTGCATTAAGGTGAAGGGTGACCTGGCCTTGGTTCGACATCATTATGTAGATGGACCAAATTGCGGAAGGAAGTTAGAGTACAGACGTGCCAGTAGGTTCGAAGTGCAACACTTATACATTATGTAAGATCTCCTTGACAAAGATTAGATGATGGAAACTAATGAGCCTCATTATTGTACATTCTAAAGGCTCATATTTGACATATTTTTCCACCACGAAATGACTTAATATTTTCTTTTGACAATATTTAATAGTCATTCATGGGTATTTTGTATGTTGCTTAATGAATGTATGATTGAGGTGGATTTTTATGTATAATATACCTTTTTTCACTAATGTTTTTTGGAAAAAGACATGTGTTCCACCAACTAGGTCGAGCTGTAGGAGTCAAGGGCGCCAACCTCCTAGAAACAGGGGATTTTGTCCCCTCGAGTGAGATACTAGCCAAAGATCAAGGGAAATTGTCTACACCTACCTCCAAGAGCGCTCCTTGTGCATTTATGACCACTTTTGGTCAACATTAGTTCGAAAATACAGATGTAAAGGGTTGATATCCCTCATTTACTCATCACTCTCCTTGATTTAGGAAGGGAGATCGAACTCTCTAGTTATATATAGGCCTCTAGTCTAAGAGAGGAGGATAACAAATTTATGGAGCATTGCATGGAGATGTCCTGCTAAACTTTTTGTTGAAGACTAAGAACTTTGATGTTCTTAATGTACTATTGATATTTATGAAATAAAATTGTTTTGTCTTCAATCCATTAAAGTTTCTTTTAGGTTCCTTGGACTTCTTTGGTAGGGCCCATCCAAGAGGGCTCAAGAACCCTTTTTAATATTTATGTAGTTTTCATGCATATCAGTTGTTGCTTGGATAGTGTTTCATTCTCTATTGAAGTTAGATTTAGCTTTTCATGATAAATTTCCATTTCTGTTAAGATTTCAACTAACTGACCAGTTGTAGCAACATCCTGTAGAAATATTCAATGACCTTTTGGAGAACTCATAGGTGCCTCCCAAGGATAAGAAGAATAGATTCACTTCATTTATTTTATAGTCCTGCTTTATCAATGATTTTAAATACTTTCACTACCTTTTAAGACTTCATTTTGCTTCTTGTAGGAGTATCCTGCAGAAACTGTGCAGATCCTGTAGAAATGCACAGTTCCTGTAGAAATCTCTTGTAGGTATGTTTTAGCTTCATATTTTGACTCAGTTTAATCTTATTTTTCTGCAGGCATCAACAAACAATAAAAGCACATTTATATTGATAATGATCAAGGGGTTATATTTCTTTTTTCATGCATTAATGTGGTTTCATTTCCATTACAACTCTTCTGTCATAATTTACATCTTTTACTTCTATCACGGTTCTCTGTCATAATTTCATATTAGATTCATCTTTTTCTTCAGTTTAACTTTTCTAATTCAGTAATCTTTGATGTAGTAGAATAAGTTATTTTCAATCACTTTACATTAGTTGTACTGTCAAATTGGTGTGTTTCCTTCAAATCAATTAGTTCAGAATTGCTTTCTATCATTTTATTTCCTGTACATTTACAGCCTTTAATAATTTTCAATCCTCTGCTACCGACAATTGGATATTGCACATACAATGCATAACACCTCTTAAGTTTGTACGATCCCTCGATTGACAAATAAATTAGGAGAACAAGGGTATAGTAAATAATTTTTGTTATTCATGGGACCATCACTTTTTGGTGTCATTTTTGGGGAGGTGTTGAAGTTTGCATGTCCTTTTCTTTTTCTTTGTTTTATTTTGTGTGTCTTGGAGGAGTAAAAATGATACCTCAATCACAAGGCCAACCTCACTATGGATTTTATATAGTGTAACTACCCAAGTGCTTTCACTTCATGTGAGTATTGATAGCTCCTTGTCACACTTTCTTTTTGCATTCAAAAAAAAAAAACCATTTTTTCACTTTCTTTTGATTTCATGGATGATAAGACCTAGAGATAGGAAAGGAATTTTTTTACCAAAAACCCCCACCACAAAAACAGGTCCAAGCAATCCATAGATTGGTCCTAAAACATTAGAAAATCTCTTGGAAAGGGAAGCTAGAGAATTTGAGAATCTTTCAGAAGAGAGTCAGTCATCACCTTGTGTCGTGGTTGGTGAAGAAGAAATATTTGATTTCCCTATTCATGAATCTGATGCAGAAGCCAAGATGAAAAATATTAATTCTTCTTCTTTACGTCATTTTCATGGACTTGTATTTAAAGATCCTGATACTTTTTTGTTTGAGTTTGCAATTATATGCATGACATATGATTACACCATTGATGAATACAATCTCAAACTTTTTCCTTCTACCTTGAAGGATTCAACTCTAAGATGGTTTATGAGTTTAGAGGGAAATAGTATCACAACTTAGGATCAAATGAAAAACACCTTCAGTAAAAGAGACAGAGACTATTATAGAGCGAGAAATACAAGGGATGATATTTTCATAATGACACAAGGACCTGGTGAATCTCTAGTGGACTTTGAAGATAGATCTCAACTAAGCTACAAAAGAGCTCAAAATTTCACTATGGATGAAGATTCACTCAAGATTTTTCTTACTCATAGGAGTAAGAGAAGATATGATGGAAACATTGAATCTCCTATCCAATGGATATATATACTAGTTTTACTATGATGATATCAAAATAATATTCAAGAACCATTCAAGGTCTTCTAGAAAGAAAGGTAGAAGCAATAGAGGTTTGATCTCTCTGTCTTCTAACCCAATAACTCATATAAAATATGAATTAGGAGGATTAATATAATATATGAAGACTAATATTTTACACTCTTTAGCCATTCAAATGGATACAATGCAGATCAAGAAGAAACAAGAGGAATCATATAAGACATGGCTTGACTATTTTCCCAAATGCACTAAAAAGCATCATAGAAATGAGTGCCCTTTAGACCTTATAGATGTTTGTGGAATTTGTGAGGAAAATCATCCAACTAAAAATTTTCCTTCTTTTCCAAGTTTGAAAGCTACATTTCGAGGAGCAGAAGAGAATGTGGAGTCACTATACTTAATCAATCAAAAGAGGCTCGAAGCACCAAGACCATTCCAAACAGGTTTGAACTTCAATCCTGCTCAAAATTTTAATGTATATAATTCTCAAATGCTTCCTAAACCATGGTATAACCCATCACCTTGGACTAATCCAAACCCATGGAAATGCTAGGGACCTCCAATTCCTCCTCCATAATAATCTTTTCCTAGCATTCCACAAAATCAATGGAATCAACCATCAAAAGGATGGAGGCCACAAAATTTACAACAACCTGTATTATTTCCTCCTCCTCCTCATCAAAACAACACTACTCCAAGTAGTGTTCCTCCTAAGAAACCTCAGATACTTGCTCAACCTGTTCCAAATCCTAACAATAAGCAAGTCCAACCTGTATACAACAATGATACAATTTATCAAACTTATTATGTGGGATTAGAAGAGATAAATATCAGATCAAGAAAAATATTGCAACAACAACCAAAGCTCATATAAAATGAATAATCTGAGAAAGAAAACATTACCATACCTTAACCACAAGCCCCTCCTTACCCTAAAAGATTCCAACAAATAAAAACTTATACATTTGAGGAAAAATAACTTTTAGTGGAGCTTAAAAATTTGTGCATAAAGATACCTATCTTACAAGCTCTTAAGGATGTGCCCATTTTCAATAAGTATATCAAGGAAGAATGTATTATAAGACCAGGGAGAAGAAGGAAAGATACTCCAACCATAAATTTTGTAGGACAACTAGGTGACCTTATGCTTGGGAAGTTAATTGTACCTAAATACTTGGATCCAAGGAGTCCTTTAGTAAGTGTCCATATTAACAACACCCTGGTACAAAATACTATTATTGATCTAGGATTTTCAATCAACATTATGACTAGAGATACCATGATGAAACTCGACCTTAAGGGATTTATGAGAAACACCTCAACTATCTTGCAACTTGCAGATCGATCCACAGTCAAACATAAAGGCATGTTGGAAGATATCATAATTTCCATTGACTCATGAGAGTACCCTATTGACTTCCTAGTCCTTAAACCCAAATCTCGGTCCAATGGATATCCTCTCATTTTGGGAAGGCCTTAGTGGGCCACAACATATGCATACATTGGTTGTAGAGCAGGAAATATGAACATTACTAGCGGTTTTTCCCAAAAACATTTTTTTCTTTATCCCCTTGTCCAACCTTTGATAACTGAAAATCTTCCTATGTGGATGGAAGAGGAAGAAGACCTGACACAAACAACTTCATACCTCATTTACACAATTCACACTTCCTTGGATGATAGTACAATTGATGAGGACACTTTCCTTGGAAATTTTCTACAAAAGCAATATCTGGAAGATGTGAAAATAGAAGGGATAAATGATGATAACAGATCTAAAGTTTATGCAGAAAATAACACTAAATTATGGAAATATCTATTTACTTTTGAGATAGAAGATCCAATTGCCAAAACCATAGAAATCATCCCTGCAAAAACACTCAAAATCAACAACAAACTCACTAGTCAACAAGAACAAAACTGTTAGATTTATTGAAAAAATTATTGAATATTTTGCATGGGATTATAAATACCTGAAAGACATCCATCCTTATATATGTACCCATCACATTTATATCAAATAGGATTTCAAACCTATTAGGAAACCACAAAGAAGGATGGACCCTACAATGAAAGAAATGTTTAAATAATAACTCCAAAAGTTGTTTGATGTTGGATTCATATATCCTATATCAGACAGTGAATGGGTCTCCCCTCTATTTATTGTCCCAAAGAAGAATTGGAAATGGAGGATATGTGTGGATTATCGAGAGTTGAATAAGGCTACCAAAAAAGACCATTTCCACCTACCTTTTATTGACCAAGTTTTGGATGTCTTGGATGGAAAACAATACTTTTCCTTTCTGGATGGTTTTAGTGGATAAAATCAAATCCAGATCAACCTTGAGGATCAGGACAAGACCACCTTTACATGCCCATGGGGTACATTTTCATACAGAGTCTTACCTTTTTGCCTATGTAATGCCCCCACTACTTTTCAAGAGAAATTCTCAACATCTTTTCATAACTCATCCATGATAAAGTTGAGATTTATATGGATGAATTTATCCCTTATGGAAATTTATTTGATGAAGCCTTGCACAATCTAGATAAGGTTATCCAAAGATGTAGAGAAATGAATGTATCCTTTAGCAATGAAAAATGTAATATGATGATGAATGAAGGGATTGTTTTAGGACATCACCTATCCTCCATAGGGATTGAAGGAGACAAAGAAAAGATCAAAATCGCCACCTTACTTCCTACCCCTTTGAAACCAAAAGATGTAACAAACTTTCTTGGACATGTAGAATATTACAGGAGGTTTATTAAGGATTTTAGTAAAATAGCTTCTTCCATATTTAACTTGCTGACCAAAGAGGTGGAATATTGTTGGACTATGAATTGTCAACAAGCTTTTCAAACAATCAAGGAAAAATTCACAACTTCCCCTATTTTACAAGTTCCCAATTGGAGTCTTCTATTTCACATTCACACTGATGCATTAGAAATTTATGTAGGAGCAGTCTTAGGACAGGATGAAGAAAATAAACCTTATGCAATTTACTTCATAAGTAAGAATTTAGCTAGTGCAAAATTGAATTATATTGTTACAGAAAAATAAATTTTAACAGTGGTTCATACTCTCAATAAAATCAGACATTATGTGACAGGATATAAAGATTGTGTACACACAGATCATCCTACAATTAGATACTTGATGAATAAACCCGACATTAATGGTAGGATGATTAAATGGTTTATGTTATTACAACAATTTGATCTAACAATTCTTGATAAGCCTGACAAACATAATGTAGTTGCATATTTCTTGTCTAGATTGACCATTCCTACTGAAGAAGGCACAATTGATTACCAATTTCCAGATGAGAATCTATTTTCCATATCATTACAAACCCCCTGGTTTTCTTATATATCAAATTACCTTATAACAAGAAAGTTTCCTCAACATTTATCCTATAGGGAGAGATGCAAGATTGTTTGGAAAAGTCCAGCGTACACTTGGGTTGCAGACTATTTCTTCAAATTATGTCCATATCATATTTTGAGGAGATGCATAAGGGAATATGAGGTGCATTACATATTGCATTATTTCCATGATGAACCATGTGGAGGTCATTATGCAACCAAGAGAAAAAATTATAAGATCTTACAAGCTGTATATTATAGGCCAACCCTACATAGAGATGCTCATCAATATAATTCACATTGTGATGAATGCCAAAGAATGGAGAAACCAACAAAGAGAAATGAAATGCCTTTACAACCCCAAGTATCATTCAAACCATTTGAAAAGTGGGGCATGGACTTTATAGGCTCAATTGATCCTCCATCGGGACATAAGAAGCAAATTTTGGTATGTATAGACTATATGACATAGTGGGATGAAGTAAAGGCCATGAAGGATTCCATAGAATCAAATATAGCAACATTCCTCCAAGAATGCATATTGTTAAGGTTTGGTTATCCAAGGGAGATAGTCACGGATCGAGGCCCCCAATTTACATCAAGGCTTGTTGAAGAAATCATGAGGGAACATAACATCCGTCACAAAAAGTCAACACCCTACCATATTCAAGAAAATGGGAAAGGTGAGGTCACAAACATAGAGTTATAAAACATCATCAATAAAACAATGAGCATGAATAGGAAAGATTGGTCAAAGAAGCTCATTAAAGTAGTCTGGGAATACAACATTACATGGAAAACTACAACATGGCTTACTTCTTTTGAATTAGTTTATGGTAAGAAATCCATATTGCTTCCTGTTGAATTTGAATATGATACATTGAGAACAACAACTGCATTAGACATGAATTTGCAGTCAACAAAAAAAAAAAAATTGAATCAATTGAATGCATTAGATGAGTATACGATGCAGGCCCTCTTCAACACTGAAGTGGTGCAACAACAAAGAAAGGAATGACATGAAAAGAAGATTAAGTACATGAAATTCAAAGAAGGGGATTGGGCTATGTTATAAGATTCAAGGTTTAAGGATTTCAAAGGAAATTCGATGACAAGGTGGCTAGGGCCCTACATCATTGAAAAATGTCATGATAATGGATCAATGCAGATAAGAACAATTGATGAAGAAGGAATACCATTATGGTGAAAGCCCTCACGGGAAGATGCTTTGTGGATTGAGTTATCCTAGAAGAATGGTTGGAGGACCCTTGCTCTCATTATTTTCTTATCATGATTGATAAGATGCACAAATGGATGAACTCCAAAGTGGTCCCCTTATGGTGAAAGCCCTCACGGGAAGACGCTTTACGGATTGAGTTATCCTAGAAGAATGGTTGGAGGACCCATGCTTGTATGTGGAATAATGAGATGAAGATCAAGGAAATTGTTGATGAAATTATCCTAGATGGATAGTGCTTGTCATTCCATTTCCAGTGGTATGTGGAATGTCACATAACTCCTCATGGTTTGAGAGTTATGGACTTACGAAGATGAAGGACCCCCACATGAAGGCTTGAAACTCCCATGTCAAACACCCACTACGACAACCTAGATTTTTCATCCTTTTTCTTCGAGGGACAGAATCCCCGAGACTTCTATGGGGCCTAGCGCAGACCCTCCCTTCCCTTATCCTCCTCCAAACGACCACAACTTGGCCTTAGCACAAGTGCCTTTCGTAACTCATGAGTTGGGAGTCAAGACTCTCAACCCCCCTTTCTCCAAACATCGATACCCGAGATACGATACGGGTATGGCTCCCTCACTAGCACCTTCTACATGTAACCGTAGGCTAGGCCAAACAATAGCACCACTCACAATTTCGCTAGTTGAGGTGTTGAGCCCTCGTGCTCCTCCTTTGCGAATCCCCGAGACGCAAGAGGTCAACGTTACGTGGACTCTGCCAAAGTGACGCACACACACCACTTGTCTCCTCTGCTGTACTATACTCATGAGCTGTGTCGCCGCCGCTCGTCGCACGTGACCTCGGCTCTCAGCGTTTCGCGGCCTTAGCGATCAAGGTGAAACTTCTTCATCCTGTGAAACCCCGAGCCACGATAAGTCAACAATGGGTTGACTCTTTCCCAGGCGACAAGTGTCCACCACCGGTCACCTGCTTCCACCTTCCTCTGGGCGCTTGTTGTTACGCCACCTGTCAACCACATGGTCCCCACTTACGGATGGGCGACGTGTTTGCATGAGCCCTCGACGCTCAACACTTCACAACTTCTACATTTGAAAAGAAACTCTCTCAAGTTCCGAACCCCCGATAGGCGATAACCACAAAAGTTTTGATCCCATGGTTCTCCCTTGGCTTGGATCCAACGACCACGAACATGTCGCGATCTCGCGAATCGTGAGTCCGTGTAATCCTACCCTTGACCACCCCAAGTCAAGAGTCAGCAAAATGTTGCTCTCCTTCCGATGCAAAGGATAAGATCGATGGTCAATAGAGCTCCGTCAGATCCTTGGATCTACGGTCCTGGATCCCATCGCTACTTGCGAAGGCTAAAAAGGGTCGAGGTGTTAACGCCTGCGCTCCTTCTCTAGATCCATTGGTCTTGACAGATCTGGGGTATTTTTGAAAGGATTCCAACCATTTGTCTACCAAATGATAGGGTATTCTCTCTTTCTCTAATTGGACTCGCTATCCCTTCTGAGCTTGAATCACGAAATTCAACCTCTCGGGGCTTCAAACTCCCACGACTCCGAGACCTTAGAGAGCTACTCTTTCTTGCATAAGGTTTCTAGGTTCATATCGCATGAATCCTTCAGACGGTTCTTGGGAAATCATCCTTGATCTTAGTCGAGTCTCTGGGTAAAGGTTCAACACGATTCCAAGGTTTATGGGGTAATCCTCGGGGAAGAGTACTCTCGAGGAGTCGTCCCGAAACATTATGAGAGTCAAGCAAACAAGACGATTCTCAGTGGAGCGAAATCATGCCACAAACTTAATCCTTTGTACAAAAACCAACTATGGCATGTAAGTATACACATGCATCCATTATTTCCAGTCTAAAACACCAGGCAGTCATTCTACATAGAAATTATTATGGGCATATAAACATAAGCATGTATCCATGATATTCAGTTCGAAATACAAGGTATAAAACACTTACCAGATCTACCAGGCGTGATGCAATTGCTGAGAGGGGTGCTCATTTCCACCCAACCATAGGCTCAGTGACTCCAACCGGATTTACCACTAGCCACCCTCGAGCTAGACCACGATGCTTTGAGGTTCAGTCTCTTACTTCCAGCTCAATGGAAGTCAAGGATGAAGGTTACTCTCCTTCTCTTGATGCAGAAAAATAATCCAGGATGAAGGTTACTCTCCTTCTCCTGATATTCAAAACTCCCAGCGTTTCCAGGTTTTTCTCCAGTTCTCTTCCGCGATCCCCATCGCACGCGCTCTTCTCCCCCTTACCACATTTCCTCTCTTGCCAATTTTGTTTGCAAGGTTGCGTGTGGCACAAATTTCACCGTCTGTGGTCAGGTCTGAGGGCTGTTACGGATGGGCGGTTCACCCCCATCCCCTCATTAAATCTTGAGGAGCCTCCCCACCTACCAATCTAATGGGGAATCCATTCCAGGATCAGAGAGTTTCTTTGGTTTTTGAGCAAGTATAAACCAATATGATATTGGCTCGTTGGAAGTTAATGAAACCATTCCAGGTCCCTTCCACCACCTCTCATTAGACATCGTGGTCTCTTTTAGCACATCCCTCTCCCAGCAGTCATGCAACACATATTGATAACATAATTTACATTCATCGACCTTTTATGCAAAGGTCCATCAAATCAAACATTCACATCTTTGAGTTTTCCATAGTTCTTGGCCAATATAGTTATTTTTATAGACTGGGGGAAATAGGGTGTTACAATTCCCTCCCCCTTAAAGGAACATCGTCCTCGATGTTCTATCTATCAATATGACGTGTATGTACAGACGTAAAAAAAATTGGATATGCCTGTTTCATGGTATCTTCCATTTCCCACGTAGCCTCATCTGGGCCAAAATGTTTCCACTGCACCTTGACATGTGAAATGGTTTGGTTCCTGAGTGGGGTTTCCTTTCTTTCCAGTATGCATTGAGGTTCTGGCAGGAATTCTCCCTCTGGTTCCACCTGGATCATAGACCAGTCAATTATATGATTAGAATCATGTACATATTTCTTCAATAATGAAACATGGAAAACATTATGTGATTTTACTGTGGGAGGAAGTGCTAGTCTATAGGCTACAAGTCCCACTCTATCTAGAACTTCAAAGGGTCCACAATACCGAGGTGCCAACTTGGCACAAGATCCCATCCTCAGGGAACTCTTCCTGGGCCTAACTCTGAGATATACATGGTCTCCCGTCTTGAATTCTCTTGGAGTTCTTTTTCGGTCGGCGTAACTTTTCTGTCTGTTCTGAGCGACCTTTAGATTTTGTTTTATCTGAGTCACTTGTTGTTCCATTTATTTCAACATGTCAGGTCCAATAGTAATTCTATTTACGGGATTACTCCAACTGACTAGAGTGTTGCACGATATACCATAAAGGACTTTGAAAGGGCTCTTCTTCAGGGATTCTTGGTAGCCATTGTTGTAGGCGAATTCCACCGGTGGCAGGAAATCTTCCCACTTTTTGGGTTGATGCATTACATGCATCCTTAGCATGTCTTCTAATATTTGGTTTACTCTTTCTGTTTGTCCATCAATTTGAGGATGATAGGCTGTGCTAAACAGTAATTTGGTCTCCAGACCAACCATTAAGGATTTCCAAAAGTTGGAAGTAAATTTCGTCTTGCTGTCAGATACGATCTCTTTAGGCATACCATGTAGTCTAAATATCTCCTTGATGAATATGTTGGCGACATCTATTGCCTTGCAAGTCGACTTGACAGGGATAAAATGAGTGGACTTGCTCAGTTTATCCACCACTACCATGATGGCGTCATTCTACTTAGTCGATGTTGGTAATCCAGTGATGAAATCCATGGAGATGGTCTCCCATTTCCATTCCGGAATTGGTAGAGGTTGTAATAATCCTGTTGGGTGTCGGTGTTCTTCTTTAACCTGTTGGCATTCTATGCATTTGGCTAAGTACTCAGCTATGTATTTCTTCAATCCAGGCCAATAGAATTGTTTCCTGGTGGCTGTGATCATCTTCTGGTATCCTGGATGAGCAGTATATGGTATTTTATGTAGTTCATCCATTATGAACCTCTTCAAGTCCTCACAATCTGGAATATACAATCTGTTTTTGTAAGTTAGCAGACCTCTATCTATCCTCCGGTAGCTTTCATACTTTATCCCTGTGGGTTCTTGCTCCAGGTACGAGGTCACAGTCTGGAAGAATGTGTTTGTTTCTTGTGCATTCCTGACTCTTTCCTTGATATTCGTCTCGCAGGTGCTCACCGCTGTCAGGTGAATTGTTTTCATACTTCTTCTAAGGGCATTGTCCACCTTATTTTCCTTTCCCTTGATATGTTTGATTTCAAGATCAAACTCACTAAGAAGGGCCATCCACCTAGCATGTTTGATTTTTGGTTGGTCAAATAGATATCACAATCCACAGTGGTCTGTCATAAGTACAAATTTCCTTCCCAGGAGGTAATGCCTCCACATTTTTAAGGCGTGCACTATGGTGGTTAGTTCTATATCATGGGTCGCATAGTTGACTTCGTGCTCATTCAATTTTCGGGATTCATAGCAGACTGCACTTCCTCCTTGCATAAGGACTCCTCTAAGCCCTTCCTTGCAGGCATTTGTGCACACGAGGAAGTCAGCTTCGGGATCGACGATCTTCAACATGGGTGCATGGGTCAGTAGATGTTTTAGGGATTGAAATCTTTCTTCACATTCTTGTGTCCACGTGAATTTAGCTCCCTTCTTCTGGAGGGCAGTGATTGGACAACCAATCTTGGAGAATCCTTTTATAAATCTCCTATAGTATCCTGCTAAGCCTATAAAGGATCTGATATCTGAAATGTCATTTGGGGTAGGCCATTCCATGATAGACCTGATCTTGTCAGGGTCTACTGCTACTCCTTCTTCAGATATGACATGGCCCAAGTAATGTATTTGCTTCTGGAAAAAGTCGCACTTGCTAAATTTGGCATAGAGCTGATGTTCTCTTAGCACTTGAAGCACAAGTCTAAGATGTTCCTCATGTTCCTCTCTATTCTTGGAGTAAATTAATATATCATCAATAAAAACCAATACAAATTTGTCTAGGAATTTGTTGAGCACATTGTTCATCAAGCACATGAAAGTGGCAGGGGCATTGGTTAATCCAAATGGTACTACCACAAACTCATAGTGACCATATCTCATCTTGAAGGAAGTTTTGTGGATGTCTTCACCCTTGATTCAGACTTGATGGTATCCAGATCTCAAGTCAATCTTTGAGAAGATGGAAGCACCTCCCAATTGATCGAATAGGTCATCGATTCTGGGTAAGGGGTACTTGTTTTTTATGGTTACCTTATTGAGTTGTCTATAATCTATGCGCAGTCGGAGGGTACCATATTTCTTCTTTACAAACAAAACTGGTGCTCCCCATGGAGACATGCTGGGCCGGATATAGCCTTTGTCCATCATTTCTTTTAGTTGTAATTTAAGCTCAACTAGCTCGGGTGCGCTCATCCTGTAGGGTGTCCTAGACACTGGCATCGCTCCTGGTGCAAGTTCTATCGAGAAGTCAATGTCCCTTCTCGAAGGTAGACCCGGTACCTCTTTCGGAAATACATCTCTATATTATCTTAGTGTGGGGTGGTCTTTGAGGCTTGATTTGTCATCTTCAACTAATTCCAACACCTGTATCGCATAAAGTGGACATCCCTTTCTGCAATACTTTCTCATTTGAAGGGATGATATTCGTCTCACCAAGACAGGTTTTTGGATCCCTCGAAGGGTTATCCTTCTTCCTTCTTCACTTATACATTATAAGGTTTTATGGTAACAGTCCAGTCTGGCTTTATATGTGGCTAGCCAGTCCATACCAATCAATAGGTCATATGATCCTAGGGGTAGTGTGTTAAGGGTTGCTTGGGTGGGGAATTCACCCATTGTGAATTGGCAAGCTGGTATGACGTCCGCTACCTTTCTTTTGGTGCCAGTGGCTAACTGTACCAACCATGGTTTGGCATGTTTATGTGGCTGTAATTTACGCTTATCAACAGCCTTAGGAGCTATATAACTCAAATTTGAACCAAGGTCAATTAGAATAGACACTAGATGGTTGGTGATCATACCTTCCATCTCCACCACTGAAGCTTGGTGGTCAGCTTGTTTATTATCCAAGGCTGCATAGATTTGCGACAAACTCCTAGACACATCATTGATGGTGGTATCTTCTTGAACATTGTAAATTCTCCGACTGTTCTGATGTTGGTGCGGGCAATCCCTCAGTAGATTTTCTTCTCTACAACCCCAACATTTCAAGGGTTCTCTCTTTGGGTTATCAATCTTTCCTGGGGTAGATCCAGAAGTTTTATTTCCGCTCTGGGAGGGAAAATTTTGTTGGTGTACACTTCGGGTTGGGAAGCTCATCCCTGAGTCCTTTCTATAGTTTTTAAATCTTGGGGATTTAAACCCCTTTTTCTGGAATCCCAAACTATTCTTCTTCTTCCATCCTTCGTGAGGTTCTGTCTGATGCCCCAGCTATTCATAACAATATCTTGCCTTTTGGATAGTGTCTTCTAGGGTCTTTGGCTCGTCAAACTCAATCCTGTTCTGATAGTCCTTAGGTAGTCCACTGATGAATCGTTGCACCTTTGCCTTTTCTTATTTTATATAGGGTATGTAACTCAGCAACTCGAGGAATCTGCTGACATATTCCTCTATGGTGAGTTGCCCCAGCTTGAGTTCATAGAATTCTTTAGTCTTTTCGTCGAAATACTTTTCCGATAGATACTTCTTCCTGAAATTTTTCTCAAACCGTTCCTAAGATAGGTCCTCTTCGTGAATCCCTTTTACATTCTTAAGGTCTTCCCACCAAATGGAGGCCTTTCCATTCAAGTTGAAGGTGGCTACTCGGGCCTTCAAGTTTTCTGAGAAGTCATGGACTCTGAAATACTTCTTTAGTCCAAGCAGCCAGGCCTCCGCTTCCTCCCCCTTCTTTATTTCACCGTTGAAAGAGGGTGGTTTAACCTTATTGAATTCTTCAAGATTATGACTTTTGGAATGCTTTCGCTTCTTCCATTTTCTTCGGGAACTAGAACTAGTTTTTCTACTAGAAGATCCCTTCGAGTCACCGGTTTCTTTTCCAGAGGAATCGTCCGACGCTTGTCCCTTATCTCTGGGATGGACCTTTCTCGAGGTGCTCTTCCTAGTGTGGCCACTTAAAAGACCACGTTTCCGTATCTCAGCTGGACTTTGACTTTTCTTTGTCTGTCATTGGTCCACGTGACTAGTGTCAGGTCCATGCTGCAATTATCTTTGTATGTCGAATAAACTCTGCAGCAAGACTGCATTAATTTCTGTTTGCTTCTCTTGCTCTTTTATCAACCTCTCATTGTCAGCCTTGTAGCTCTGTAGTTCGACCATGAGGCTTCTCACAGTTTTAGCTAGATCTGGAGGGGTCTCTACCGCTCTCCTTTCATCAAACTCTTCGTCTCTATTGTGGGAGCCATCCTACACTTCGTGGTGCGTCACCATTCTATGCGTCTGTAGTTTTCCCGTGGTTGATCGTCAGCTTGTGTGCAGGAAAAACACTTGTTGTTAGTCAATATTTATATTCATTTGTAACCAGTGCATAATTCATATATATATATATATATATATATATATATATATTCAAATGCATACACACAATAGGAAATTTCATTCTTAACTCTGACTTTTGATAAAGGGGTTAGGATAGAAGGTTACTCCTTTTAAGAGTACTTCAAATGGAGTTTCTGCGCAACTCGTTCATGAGCCCAAACAAACCAAGTGTTGTAACCATGCTCTGATACTAATTTTTCAAACACCCACTACGACAACCTAGAATTTTCGTCCTTTTTCTTTGAGGGACAGAATCCCTGAGACTTCTATGGGGCCTAGTGCAGACCCTCCCTTCCCTTGTCCTCCTCCAAATGACCACAACCTGGCCTTAGCACAAGCGCTTTTCGCAACTCACGAGTTGGGAGTCAAGACTCTCGACTCCCCTTTCTCCAAACACTGATACCCAAGATACGATATGATATGGCTCCCTCTTCACTAGCACCTGCTACATGTAACCGTAGGCTAGGCCAAACACTAGCACCACTTGCAATTTCGCTAGTTGAGGTGTTGAGCCCTCGTTCTCCTCCTTTGTGAATCCCTGAGATGTGAGAGGTCAATGTTACATGGACTCTACCAAAGCAATGCACACATGCCACTTGTCTCCTCCACTGTACACTGCTCACGAGATGTGTCACCACCGCCCGTCGCACATGACCTCGGCTCTCGGCATTTCGTGGCCTTAGCGATCAAGGTGCAACTTCTTCATCCTGCGAAACCCCGAGCCACGATAAGTCAACAATGGGTTGACTCTTTCCCAGGCAAAAAGTGTCCACCACTGGTCACCCGCTTCCACCTTCCTCTGGGCACTTATTGTTATGCCACCTGTCAACCACGCGGTCCCCACTTACGGATGGGCCACGTGTTTGCACGATCCCTCGGTGCTCAGCACTTCGTGACTTCTACAATTGAAAATAAACTCTCTCAAGTTCTAAACCCCCGATAGGTGATAACCATGAAAGTTTTGATCCCACAGTTCTCCTGTGGCCTGGATCCAACAACCACGATCACGTCGCGATCTCGCGAATTGTGAGTCCATGCAATCCTACCCTTGACCACTCCAAGTCGTGAGTCAGCGAAATGCTGCCCTCCTACCGGTGGAAAGGCTAAGATCGACGGTCAATAGAGCTCCATCTGATCCTTGGATCTACGGTCCTGGATCCCATTGCTACTTACGAAGGCTGAAAAGGGTCGAGGTGTTAACGTATGCACTCCTTCTCTAGATCCATTGGTCTTGACAGATCTGGGGTATTTTCAAAAGGATTCTGATCATTCGTCTACCAAACGATAGGGTATTCTCTCTTTCTATAATTAGACTCGCTATCCCTTCTGAGCTTGAATCACAAAATTCAACCTCTTGGGGCTTCAAACTCCCACGACTCCGAGACCTTAGAGAGCTACTCTTTCTTGCATAAGGTTTCCAGGTCTGGATTGCATGAATCCTTCAAACGGTTCTTGGGCAATCGTCCCTGATCTTAGTCGAGTCTCTGGGTAAAGGTTCGCACAGTTCCAAGGTTTATGGGGTAATCCTCGGGGAAGAGTACTCTCGAGGAGCCTTCCCAGAACATTATGAGAGTCAAGCAAACAAGACGATTCTCAGTGGAGTGAACTCATGCCCCAAACTTAATCCTTTGTACAGAAACCAACTATGGCATGTAAGTATACACACGCATCCATTATTTCCAGTCTAAAACACTAGGCAATCATTCTACACAGAAATTATTATGGGAATATAAACATAAGCATGTATTCATGATATTCAGTTCAAAATACAAGGTATAAAACACTTATTAGATCTACCAGGCATGATGCAACTGTTGAGAGGGGTGCTCATTTCCACCCAACGGTAGGCTCAGTGACTCCAACCGGATTTACCACTAGCCACCCCCGAGCTAGACCACGATGCTTTGAGGTTCAGTATCCTACTTCCAGCTCAACGGAAGTCAAGGATGAAGGTTACTCTCCTCCTGATACATAAAAATAATCCAGGACGAAGGTTACTCTCCTTCTCCTGATATTCAGAAATCCCTGCATTTCCATAGTTTTCTCCAGTTCTCTTTTGCGATCCCCATTGCGTGCGCTCTTCTCCCCCTTACCACATTTCCTCTCTTGCCAATTTTGTCTACAAGGTTGCGTGTGGCGCGAATTTCGCCATCTGTGGTCAGGTCTGAGGGCTGTTACGGATGGGCGGTTCACCCACATACCCTCATTAACTCTTGAGGAGCCTCCCTACCTACCAATCTGACGGGGAATCCATTCTAGGATCAGAGAGTTGCTTTGGTTTTTGAGCAAGTATAAACCAGTACGGTACTGGCTTGGTGGAAGTTAATGCAACCATTATAGGTCCCTTTCACCACCTCTCATTAGCCATCATGGTCTCTTTTATCACATCCCTCTCCTAGCAGTCATGCAAGACATATTGATAACATAATTTACATTCATCGACCTTTTATGCAAAGGTCCGTCAAATCAAACATTCACATCTTTGAGTTTGCCATAGTTCTTGGCCAATATAGTTATTTTTACAGACTGGGGGAAACATGGTGTTACACCCCAAGGTCAAATAAGTCAAAGTGACCTAAAAGAAGAAATCATTATTTAAATGATAAAGTAAAGTGACAAAGTCAAGGTGGACTATTTAAATAATAAAGAGAAGTGACAAAATCAAGAAATGATAAAGTAAGGTGACAAAATCAAGAAGGAATATTTAAATAATAAAGTATTGGAGAACCTTCTATTTATGGAAAGTGGTTAACCCTAAAAATAAGGAAAATAGGTTAAGTGACCTAAAAGAAGAAACCGTTATTTAAATGATAGAGTAAGGTGACAAAGTCAAGGTGGATTATTTAAATAATCAAGAGAAGTGACAAAATCAAGAAATGATAAAGTAAGGTGACAAAATCAAGAAGGAATATTTAAATGATAAAGTATTTGAGAACTTTCTATTTATGGAAAGTGGTTAACCCTAAAATAAGAAAAATAGGTTAAGTGACCTAGAAATGGGTTAAGTGACCTAAAAATGGGTTAAGTGACCTAGATTATGAAAGTATAAATAATATAACAATGGTCTCTTGTAGATCATCATTTTTGTGGATCATTGGAGAGTTTCTTGTGAGAATATCTTTTGGAGTATTGATGGAGAGCTTCTTGAGCATTTTTGGTGTGCAACACTTGAGAATATTGAATATCTATAGGTGACTGAGGTAAAAAAGGATATATAAGCCTAATTTCAGAAGGAAGGTGAAGAAAAGAAGGCCGAAATGCAAGGAAGGATAAATTCTTTTGATGGTGCTTTCTAAGGTATGTTATTTACAGGTCATCTCACCATTTTCGCTATAACTGTTTTTCTATAATGACTCAGACCGTGAAATTTATGTGCCATTGAGAAAACATATCCAAGTAGTTGTGGTAAAAAATTCATCTTGTGGGTTGTTGTATTTTTGGAGTTACATTCCGTGGAAAATAGGGTTTGTGGCTAGTCCTGAAACTAGTAAAAAACAAGTGTTTCGAGTAAAAACGTCATAAATTCTTCATAACAGATCCAAATTTAGTGAGACCAAATGTGTTGGTTAGGGTACAGGTTGTAGTATATTTTGTAATAGTTTCAAATCAATTCAACAAACATTTTGTGCAGGCCACGCTCTACAAGGTCGCTCTCTAGAATAAGCCAGAATTCTACAAGGTATGCCATTTTTGCTATAACGCCTTTTCTGAGAGGTTCCAAGTAGTGTCACCTAGAGGAATTACATAAAACACACTGAAGAAAATTGTGTATTAGTTTCAGATTTGTTTTCATTACAGGTACAAAGTTATGATTATTTCAAGTTGGGGTTGTTGACTAATCCAAAAATAGTCATGGTTGAGACAAGCAGTTGATGAGTTGGCACATACATGAGGTGTATAGTTGATAATGTTGGTACATATTGATGAGTCATTGTTGATGAGTATTTGACACATGATTGGTATATACTTGGTACATGGTTGGATGTACTTGTTTATGGTACAGGTTGATTACAGGTTGTTTGGCACAGGTTGGTGCATGGTTGATGCACTTGTTTATGTTGACAGATTGATATCTGTTGAGGATTGTTGCCTCATCTCAGTTGGTTCTGAAAATGTAAGCTGAGTCTTGCATATAGAGTTGGTGCTCTTGTAGATTTGTACTCTATTCAGTTGTTGCTGAAAAACCCCCGGATTGAAGTCCATAATAAAAAGAAAAATTGTACATACATCTTGTGTTCTTTGTGTTGTGGAGATGATTTGTATTCACATCTAACTAATTATAAATGACAACAATGAGTAATGAGCAAATGTTGAATGTTAACTAAGGATTTTTTGTGTAAGAGGGAGGTTTTGGGAAAAATATCCCCACACTCATTCACCCCCCCTTCTAAGTGTGGTAGGTGTGTCCAACAATTGGTTTCAGAGCAAGCCTTCACTACAAGCCTTAAAAATCTTAAAGGAGATCCATAGACACACAAATGGATGATGAAATACCAATCCTTGATGAGGAAAACTATTCTACTTAGAGAATAGAGATGAGAGTGTATTTGAAGACAATGGGAGCAACTATTTGGAAGGCAGCCATTGCTGGATCAGTTCCATTGAAGAACAAGTCAAAGTTTGCAACTCAAAGGGAAGGAAAGAAGAATGATGCATTGGCTCTCAAGACCATTCTTAGTGGAATTTCAAGCCCTATCAAAGAGAGCATGAGACAATGCACTTCAACCAAGGATCTATGGCTAAATCTAGAGGAGACATATCAAAAAAAGAAAGAAGATGTTGAAGACCATTCCGTCAAGATTATCAAAGGTAAAGAATCTCTAACTCTTGATTGCATATGTGATGATTTTAAAGGAAAAGAATCATGTGATGATGTTGGCAAGAAGGAAGATATTGAAGATACTTCAAATGAAGGTAAAGAATCTCCAAAGACTCTTGACTGCATTGATTCAAAATGTGATGATGTTGAATTTTTCTCAAGTGAAGAAGATGATCTAGAAATAGTTTGTGTAAAGTTTGATGATAGTTATCCCATGGAAAGAATAGAAGAAAATATATCAGAACTTCAAAAGGAAATTGAAGAGGGTTTATATAGATATAGAAGTGATCATTTTTATACACACTATAACTATCTTTCGGATAACACTAAAAGGTTTCTTAGGAGGAGTCAAAGGTACATCTTGATGTTAAAGGAAATGCTCAAAGA
>ML784207.1:268805-280637 GCA_009831015.1 Picea engelmannii | reverse complement strand
TCATCTCAGGATTGATAGAGATTGTTTTTTCCCTCTATTATGGTTCGAGGTTTATTGTTTTTATTTTTCTTCCATCTTCCATTATCAGATTTTGTGATTTTTCATGATGAGACTCCATGACTAATGGATTAGGCATCTAATCTGAGAAGATTACAATATTTTATTTCCATTCAACTACCATTCATCCTTAAACCCTACCTACCTAGTTTATCCCATTCTTTATCTTTCAAATCTATCATTATGTGCTTAATTGTTAGAACTGTTGCTTAGTGACAGTGGGAATCTAGTGTTCTTAAATCATATTAGAGATCCCTATTTGGTCCAAGAGCCATCTTGTGGCCTAATGTAGGTTTAAATATGTCTTGGCATGGTTTCTAAACAACTGGAAACCATGTTAATTTACTTGGATGAGTCATGTGGTGAACTTAAGGTAGATTTGGATGCATTCATGGAGGTGGCTTAAGGAAGCTACCTAATTATTCGATAAGGCTCATTGGATAGGTCATTACAGTGAAGTAGGCAGTGAAGTCTATAAGTGTCGAGTTTGAGAGGATGGGTGAGGTGACTTAGCCAGATTCATTGGGTTATGCGATGACTTGACAATTACGATGACAGTTCCAAAGTTTGGACACTTGCAGGAGGAGAAAGGAATTTTCGTTCCATGAGATGGATGGAGTCAGTAGATAAGTCGACCAAGAATTATTGACAATCAACCTGAATGGACAAAACATAAACCACGTGACTTGGGTGGTGTTTTCTTTCCTTTCGTATGGGGCATTAAATGAGGCAGAGTGCACATTGGTGACTTGCGTATGATTGTGCGATGACTCAAAAATCCAGAAGGGTCGTTGGTTGGAGTTGACAAAAGTATTGGTGAAAATGTGCCTAAGGCATGGAATTTATTTGAAGTGAATCATTCTACTTGGAGAAATTTGGACAGTTCGTTGGGACGTTTGAGGAGTGTAGGCATGTTGGCCACACTCATCACAGATGTTGAGTTGTGAAGAGGTGACTTGAAGAATGGATGCGAGTTGAGGACTTGCCTTGGTTTGGAGGATTGTGTGGACAGATAGTGTTGGGTATGTGTTATATTCTTTGCACGAGTGCAGGGGGAGACATGCCCTCGATTTTTTTTTTACCTCAGGAAACATGTCACATTTTTGCATCGTTTTTTGTGTTGCCTCGATTTTCATGTCCATTGTTGGGCGGTTTTCGGCACATGGTTTTTTGTTGATGGTTTTCTATTTCCAATTAAGGAATTAGGGTTGTTGACTAATATAGGTCATTGGGTTAGGGTTTTGGATGCCGATGGATCCTATATGTATATTGTATTGTAAACAAGGTATTATGATTAATGAATATAAGATATGT
Source organism: Picea engelmannii (assembly GCA_009831015.1). Lineage (NCBI taxonomy): Eukaryota > Viridiplantae > Streptophyta > Pinopsida > Pinales > Pinaceae > Picea > Picea engelmannii. Next base: position 279,266 of record ML784207.1, on the reverse strand, counting down.
TGGTTTTCCTGGTTTGGGTTTCCAGGGGAAAAATATCTGTGTAATGTTTGTATTTTCCATTGTATCTTTTATGTTATTTTGTACAAGGTTAAAATCTACATTTGGTAATAAAGCTTTGTTGGCTTCAGGGGTGATCTGGATTTTATGAGCAGAACGAGATGACTACAGATTATTACCAGATGCTTAACACACATTAACAGAGATACAATAAAACTGGTTTTCTATTCAATAAGGAAATAAGCTAAAACTGTAAAATGCAGCGGAAAACAAGCTTGCTAGAATGGTGACAGCTTATCTCTGAGAAGATATGTGACCACTGCGCTCATTCGAAAGAATATCATCACAATGAGGCTCTCAAGTCCTTTTTACAATAAAAAGGAGTTTCAAAAACCCTAAACATCCAAAAACCTAACCCTAGGAGATGAAGCACCAAAAGTCATGTGGGCCCCGTTTGGGTAAGTCGGTACATCAACTTCCTGGGGTCATAACTTTTGCATACGATCTCCATTTTAGGCGTATGATAGCCCATTGGAAAGATCTATCCGAGGAATACAATAGTCGCACATACCCCCAAAAATGTAGTTTAGGGCCTCAAAACGGCTCTGGAAGTTCAGGACCCAAAAACTGTTAAAAATAATAAATTATCAAAATTGATAGAAAGTTGTTTTGAGCCAGCTGGAAAAGGTGGGTGGCCACCGATATCCACTTGGATCAATCCTCCCTCCCTAGGAAGCAATGGTCTCCATTGCGTTGATTTCCCTCATCAGATGAGGAAATTTCTGCTGAATTTGGCCCCGGGTGAGCCACTTGCCTTGGTGCAGGAGTTGCCCTGCTTTGACGACTCGATAAAGATGGATCCTTTTTTTTCGAGTGCCCTTGGTCTGTGTGTCCACAATATGATCACTGGATTCCTATTGTATGCAGTCAAGTTTGAGCTCTGTTGGTGTCAGTTGTTCTGCTACGTCTGAGGTGTCCAATAATGGTGGGAAATAAGGCCGAAGGAGGTCCACGTTGAACATTGGGTGCAGACCAAGGAAAGGAGGAATGTTGAGCTCAAAAGAATTATTCCCCATGGCCTTGGTGATGGTGTACGACCCATAACAGAGTGGGAGAAGCTTCCGATGGGGTCCTATAAGTCGTTCTTTCTGCAAGTTCAACCAAACTTTGTCGCCCACTTGAAACTTATGTGGAACCCGATGTTGATCATGGCACTGCTTGTACTTGTCATTGGACTTCTGTAGGATATCTTGAACCTGTTGGTGGATGTGCTAGATCCTCTCAATGAACCAGGTGGATTTGTCAGCCTCAGTTGGAGCAGGAGAGGAGTCGATCGAGGTGACCGCAAGGGGAAGTGCAACATCTATGGGACCCAATGGTTGAAATCCCAACCCCACCTGAAAGGGGTTGTGGTCGGTTGAGCTATGCAGGGATCGGTTGTAGCTATGTTGGACATAGGGAAGACTCTCATCCCATATGCGAGGGTGGTTGGAATTATACATGCGCAGGATATGCACGATCATTCGATTTACGACCTCAGTTTGGACATCTATCTGGGGTGGAAGGCCATGGATTTGGTGAGCTTGGTGTCCAGAAGTGACCAGAGGCTCGACCAGAATGTGCTGAGAAATTGACTGTCTCGATCTGAGACAATGGTTTGTGGGATTCCAAAATGTACCCAGACTCGTTCAAAGAAGAGCTTGGCAGTGGCTTCTACTGTGATTGTCCTCTTGCAGGCAACCATAATCGCCATCTTAGAAAAACGATCAACAACCACAAAAACACAGTCATTTCCCCGCTTGGTGGACGGGAGGCCCAACATGTAGTCCATTGAGATGGATTCCCATGGCTTGTCAGGATTCAGAAGAGGGGTGTACAAGCCTTGTTTCTTAGTGGTTGGTTTTGCAATAGCGTAGGCAGTGCAAGACCTGATATACTTGCTGACCTCCTGTCAAAGTTTCGACCAGTAGAAATGTTTTTGTAGCATCTCCATTGTCTTTTCGATGCTGAAGTGTCCTGCCACCCGACTATAGTGGGATTCCCAGATCATCTTCGCTCGCTCGCTTGATGGAACACAGATATGGACCAGATGACACAAAAACCCATCCTGAAGATGGAAATTATCGACCACTGCCTTTGCACCCAACATTTAGTAGGTGGTGGTGAAGTCCGGGTCTATCTCATAGAGTTGGGGCCATCCAGAGGTCTCATGGCTACAAGATTCTAGCACTATGGTGAGTGCCACGACTGGTGGTCTGCTGAGGCAATCAATGATGCGGTTGGTGCTTCCTGTTTTATACTTGATGTTGAGGTGGAATTACTGCAAGTATGTGGACCACTTTTGATGGCGGTCATTATGCAATTTTCCTTGTGTCTTCATGAACTGCAGTGGCTTATGATTAGTGTGGATGATTGTCTCCCTCCCAAGAATGCAATGTCTCCACTGGAGGTAGGCTTGCACAATGGAGTACATTTCTTTATCGTAAGTAGGGTACTTATAGACAACATCTGATAGTGTCTCACTATGATAGGCCACGGGGTGGTTGTGCTACATGAGAACGACACCCACAACATAGGTTGAAGCATCAATCTCAATCTCAAAGGGTTGCTACAGGTCTGGTAGTGAAAGTACTGGGGTTGAGCACAAGCGTTGCTTCAAATCATCGAATGCTTATTGTTGGGGCTGGCCCCACGCAAATTTCTCTTTACCACCACCCCTGGTTATTTGGCTGAGGGCCCATGCAATATGGGAGAATACCAACACAAACCTGTGGTAGAAATTGGCAAGGCCCAAGAAGCTCCGAAACTTAGTGAGTGTGGTTGGGGTTGGCCAGTCACGAATGACTTGGATCTTAGCTGGATCCACATGTACGCCATGTTGATCAATGATGTATCCTAGGTAATGGACCCTGTCCATGCCGAAGGAGCATTTTTCCAAGTCGGCGTATAGCTTGTGCTACCGCAGGGTGTGCAAAACCTGTTGAATATGCTGCAAGTGTTTGCCCCAAGTCTTGTTGTAAATGAGAATGTCATCCAGATACACCACTACAAAAGTATTGGTGAATGGTCGCAGGATATCATCCATCACCCTCATGAAAGTGGCTGGAGCATTTGTCAGACCCATGACCAACCATTCAAAAAGGCCTTCCTTTGACTTGAAGGCGGTCTTCCATACATCTGTCTATTCTATCGGTACCTGGTGGTAGCCAAACTTCAGATCAATCTTACTGAAGTATTCCCCCCCCATTAGTTTATCAAGGAGGTTGTCGATTCGGGGAATCGGGTACCGGTTTCTGACTGTGATTTTATTCAGAGCCCGGTAATCAATGCAAAGTCTCCAGGTTCCATCTTTCTTCTGTACTAGCACGATTGGGCTCCCACAAGGTGATGAGTTGGGATGGATGTGCCCCTTGTGGAGAAATTCTTGGATCTGTCACTTGATTTCCTCATTATCTAACAGAGAGCGGCGATAGACTGGCCCATTGGGAAACGATGCGTCGAGGGTCAGATCGATGGGGTGCTTGACCTGATAGTGTAGAGGTACCGTGGTAGGTGAGGAGACGATATCCGAGTATTCTCCCATGACCTTATCTACTTGCTTCTACTGTGTGGAGAGGTCGGCCGCAGGGACCCTGGATGTGGCTGTGATTTTTCTCTCATTCTGAGAGTGAATCACGAAGAAGAAAAACTTCCCCGTCTGAGAGATGACCTTCCTGCATTGCTTAGCAGAGATCAAGGAAATATCACTAGGTGGGACAGCCTCAGGTATCCTATACAATTTCCTGTTCAAAGTAATAATAACACTACGAGGCCTAGACTCATATACATCATGACGTTTCCATAAATAAGGTTGGCCCAAAATAACATTACAAACTTCGAGAGGAGCAACATCACACAATACATCGTCTTTGAAGGGCTTGATGTCATACAAAAGTCGACACTATTGGCTAATGCAGAGATTGCTTCCTTGGCGGAGCCATCCAATGGTGTAGGGTTGTGGGTGCAGCGTTGTCGGCAGGGCCAGCCTCTTGACGACCTCTGTTGAGATGAGGTTCTTCTGGCTACCACTATCAATGATGAAGTGCAATGGGGTGCCTTTTACCCACATCTATGAATGGAATAGGTGCTCTCCTTCTTCTGGCTCATCTGGTTCACCATGCTGGAGCTTGGTGGTAGCAACAGTGGCACTGGGTTCCGCGTCAATGATCTGTCTTCCCCTTTTTGGTTCTAACTCAGAGTCAGAACCCGCATCTGATCCAGAGGCTTTCACTTCGGCCACCAGCGTCTGCTTTGAGCGACAGTCAGCAGTGTTATGCCAAGGGCTCTTATGGAAGTCACACCACTTCTCGGTATCTTTCTTTGTCTTTTCGGTGTCCTTCTTTTCTTGCGGCTTGAACTAGTTTTCTTGATACTGTCCATATTTTCTCTGTCCTTTGTTCTATGGGTTGGGGTCGCCTTTTCCTGGATTTTTTTGTGAGGGGTTCCCCGACCCAAATTGTCGCATCTTTTGTTTGAGCTTCTGCTCGATTTTGACAACATATCGGTAGGTCGCGCCCAAGGATGAGATGTCTAGAAATTCCATTTCGGTCTGGATGTATCTATGCAGATCACTGCGATACTTGAGCACTAGATGTCGCTCTCAATCTTTGATACCCAGCTTGGTGCGCAATGTATGGAAGATATTTGTGAAATCTGGCACTGCTTGGTCTCTTTCTTGCCGCAGTATGGTCCATTTGGTATAGAAGTCGTCATAACTTCTAACAGGGTAGTATTGTTCCTTAATAACATCCCTGAAGGATTCCCAGGTGGCCATGACTATAAATAATGAGGTTTCCTCTGTTTCCTTTTTCTCACAGAAGTTTTCCCACCAATCTTTGACACGGGGAATGACTTTGAGGAGCGCAAAAGTAATCTTTTCTCTATTCGAAAAGTTATGGACAAAAAAATACCCTTCTAGTAGATTCAATCACTTGTCTACAGCATATGCGTCTATCTGACCTTCAAATATAGGAATGTCGAAGTTTATTTGTACCTTGAAGGGTGCGGTGCCTCCGCTCGAAGAAGATGCATCGCCTATTGGTAATCGCCGAAGGATTTGCACGAAATTATCCATCATCTCGTTCCTCTGTTGCATGAGGGATTCCTCAATCAACAGTTTTAAAGGATCTCCTATCCCATCATATTTCTTTTCTCCTTCCATGAGAGGTCGCTTGGGTGTGCGAGAGCTTTTGTCCTCAAGAGAAGCAAGCTCGAGACCTAACTCTTTGTACTCCAACCTCATTGGGGACATGCATTAAGACGACAAGGAGTAGACTGCTCTGATACCACTGATCTGGATTTTATGAGTAGAACGAAATGACTACAGATTATTACCAGATGCTTAACATAGAATAACAGAGATATAATAAAACTGGTTTTCTATTCAATAAGGAAATAAGCTGAAACTGTAAAATGCAACAGAAAACAAGCTTGCTGGAATGGTGGTGGCTTATCTCTGAGAAGAGATGTGACCGCTGTGCTCATTCACAAAAAGATCATTACAATGAGGCTCTCAAGGCCTTTTTACAATAAAAAAGAGTTTAAAAAACCTTAAACATCCAAAAACCTAACCCTAGGAGATGAAGCACCAAAAGTCATGTGGGCCCCGCTTGGGTAAGTCGGTACATCAACTTCCCAGGGTCGTAAATTTTGCATACGATCTCCGTTTTAGGCATATGATAGCCCATTGGAAAGATATATCCGGGGAATATAATAGTTTCACAAAATTTCATGATGAAATTTTGCAACCGCAACATACCCCAAAAAACATCGTTTAGGGCCTCAAAATGGCTCCGGAAGTTTAGGACTCGAAAACTGCTAAAAATAGTAAATTATCAAAATTGCTAGAAAGTTGTTTTGAGCTAGCTAGACAAGGTGGGTGGCCACCTATATCCACTTGGATCAATCCTCCCTCTTTAGGAAGCAATGGTCTCCATTGCGTTGAGTTCCCCCATCAGATGAGGAAATTTCTGCTGAATTTGGCCTCAGGTGAGCCACTTGCCTTGGTGCAAGAGCTTCTCTACTTTGATGACTCGATAAAGCTGGATCCTTTGTTGTCGAGTGCCCTTAGTATGTGTGTCCATAATATGATCACTGGATTCCTGTTGTATGCAGTTGGGGTTGAGCTCTGTTGGTGTCAGTTGTTCTGCTATGTCCGAGGTGTCCAATAATTGTGGGAAATAAGGCCGAAGGAGGTCCATGTTGAACACTGGGTGCAGGCTAAGGAAAGGAGGAATGTTGAGCTCAAAATAATTATTCCCCACGGCCTTGGTGATGGTGTACGACCGATAACAGAGTGGGCGAAGCTTCCGATGGGGTCCTGTAAGTCGTTCTTTCTGCAAGTGCAACCAAACTTTGTCGTCCACCTGAAACTTATGTGGAACCCAATGTTGATCATGGCGCTGCTTGTACTTGTCATTGGACTTCTGTAGGATATCCTGAACCTGTTGGCGGATGTGTTGGATCCTCTCAATGAACTGGGTGGATTTTTCAACCTCAGTTGGATTAAAATTTCAGATGAAGATAAGTGTATCAGTTTACTGTGTTCTTTACCAGACTCGTGGGATAGTCTTGTTGTGGCCATAGGTAGTAATACAACTACCTTGAAGTTTGATGAAGTGGTCTCATCCTTTTTGTCGGAGGAGATGAGATGAAAGAATATGGAAGGATAGAGCACAGACACATTATTTGCAAGAGGATGCTCCTAGGAAAGAAATAGATCTAAGTTCTCAAGTGGGAGATCTAAGTCTAAGGGTATATCCAAGTCTCCCAGAAATTTTGTAAATGTATGTTGGATATGTGGAAAAGAAGGGCACTACCAGAAGCAGTGTAGATCCAAAGTTGAGAGAAAGAAGGTATCTGAAGAATCTCCTTCTACAGAAGAAAATACCTCCAAGGAAGGAGGGGATGTGTACTTGGATTCTTCAAGAACACATGTAGATCATGAGGCATGGTTGGTTGAATAAGGTGCATCCTTTCATATGACTCCCCACAGGGAGTGGTTTTGTGAATATGAAAGGTATGATGGAGGTAATGTTTTCCTAGGTGATGACTCGACAACCAGAATCATAGGTCGAGGAAAATTCAAGTTGAGGCTCATAGATGGAAGGATTAGAACACTACATGGTGTTCTGCACATCTCAGGATTGGTGAGAAATTTGATTTATGTAAGAAAAATGGACAATGCAGGGGTAAAAACAATATTTGAAAAGGAAACTTGCAAGATGGTTCGAGGAGCAATGGTGTTGTTGAAGGGAGTTCGGTTTGGAACTCTATATAAGCTGCAAGGAAGCATGATTAGTGATGGGTATAATAGTTCCATTGTTCCTGATATTGGAGTTGAAGAAGAAAGAACTCCTACAATCTCTAGAGAAAAGGTCATGCTGTGGCATCAAAGACTGGGGCATATCGAAGAGAAGGGTCTTTGACTACTACATGGTAAAGGTATGGTTGAAGGTATTTCTAACTGCTCTATGGATTTTGATTTATGTGAACATTGTGTATATGGGAAGTAGAATAGGTAAGATTCCCCTCTGGTGCAACACGGGAAGAAGGAATTTTACATCTAGTTCACAATGATGTTTTTGGACCTGTGTCGGTCATATCATTGGGAAAATCTGTGTACTATGTCTCATTTATAGATGAATTATCGAGGAATACTTGGATATATTTCCTCAGGAAGAAATATGAAGTCTTTGGAAGGTTTAAATAGTTTAAGGATCTTGTTGAGAATAAAACAGAGAAAAGAATTAAGGTGTTGAGGACAGATAATGGCAGAGAGTTCTGCAGGAATGAATTTGAATAATTCTGTAAGAAGTGTGGTATAGAAAGGCAGAAGACTACTCCATATACACCTCAGCAGAATGGAGTTGCAAAAAGGATGAACAGGAAGTTGATGAATAAAGCAAGGTGCATGCTCAGTGTTGTCGGGTTAGGGCAAGAATTCTGGGCAGAGACAATGGGTACTGCATGTTACCTGGTCAACAAATCACCCTCATCAACGCTGGATGGAAAGACTCCATAAGAGGTATGGACTGGTAAGAAACATTCTCTCACACATCTCAAGGTCTTTGGTTGTGATGCATATGTTCTTGTTCCAAAGGAAAACATGAGTAAGCTAGATAAGAAGGCTGAAAAGTGTATCTTTATTGGATATAAAGATGGTCTCAAAGGCTATAAGATTTGGAACCCAGAAACTAATAAGGTAGTGTATAGCCCAGACATGGTATTTAGACAAATGAAGGATGTTGTTAAACAGGAAGTCCTACCAAGTAAGGAAGAACCAGAGAAAATATAGTTTGATTTAAATGATGATGAATCAAACTCTACAGAAGATCAGGAATCAGAAGAAGAAGATCCTCATACTCCAGTATTGGGGAGATCGGTTCGAGAAAGAAGGCTATCAAAAATGTATACTCCATCTGATTTTCGTTCAAATTTTTCTTTGTATATTACTGATGATGATCCTAGAACTGTCAGGGAGGCAGTGGATTCAGAGGATGGAAGTCTCTAGAAAAATGTCATGGATGAAGAAATGGAAGCCTTGGATAAGAACGAGGCTTGGAATCTAGTGGACTTGTCGACTGGAATAAATCCCATTGGCAACAAATGGGTATTTAAAAATAAGTTGAATGCAGAGGTAAAAGTAGAGAAATACAAAGCTTGGTTAGTAGCAAAGGGTTATTCCCAGGTTGAGGGAATTGATTTTGGTGAGATTTTTTCTCATGTTGCCAAGTTAACCTCTATAAGATTTATGTTATCTGTTGTTGTTGCATTTGATTTTGAAGTAGAACATATGGATGTGAAGACAACATTCTACATGGGGATCTGGAAGAAGAAATCTATATGTGTGGATAGTTGCACAAGTTGTAGATGATTGTAGTGTGAGTTGGAAACTTGGGGTTTCCACTTTTGCAGAATTTGGGGTTTCCAGTAGACTTAGTTGTGATGGGGGCACAAGTTTGGGAAGAGACTTTAAGATCTCACATTTTGTGGATGTTTTTGGGGACGAAAATGACTTGAGGTGGGGGAGGATATAAGGTCTTCATCTAGAAGGGCATGGAGACCCTCACCCAAGTCCTCAAGGATATGGAACTTTGGGTTTCTCTGGCACCCAAGTGTTTCACTAGTTGGGAAAGCGAGCATCTTAGGCATTCGAATGTGCCAAGGGGATTTTCCAAGTATGAAGTGACCAAGAGATTGGGACACGTCGACATGAGGAGCGCACCAATTTTGGGGCACACTGGTCCCAAGGTTCATGATGATTGACGAGAGTATGGGTTTGTTTGGGAGACTAGGTCCATGAAGGGGCATGATGATTTATTTGGGCAACCGAGTCCATGAAGGGTCATGAAGATTCGTTTGGACACATGGGTTTGTGAAGGGGCATGATACCCCAAAAGGATGTGATAATTCACAATGGTGACCTTTGGATTCCTTATAAGAGAAAAAGAGAACACAACCAAGAAAGTAATATTTGGAAGACAAGGAGAGAAATATCAACTTTGTGATTCTAAGGAAGACTTAGATGAAGAGGGGCGAGCTTCGTCAAGGAGCCAAGTTGTTCCACATCGGAGGAATTTTGCTTCCTTGAGGTGACTCGATGTACATAGTTGGAGTGACCTTATTTTTGGCTAAGTTTGGGGGAAATCTTGTCACAGGTCTAAGGAGGCATGCTAGGAGAAAAAAATGTAGGTTTGTGTGAAGCCTTGTGATAGAGAAGAGATGTAAAGTCTTTGGTTGAGGGAATGTCTAAGGTGCACCACATAAGTTTTTAGAGATAGTTGCGACAAAGAGTATTGGTGTGACAAATCTATGTATGCATGTCTTAGTGAGGTGAGGTGAGTTGTGTGACTCTACCTAATTGTAAACCGAGCTAGTAGTGCTCATATTGTAACTATTTCAGAATAACAAAGACATATTCGGGTGTTAGGAATAGTTTGCCCCACCCACACTATATATGTGTTTCTTTTGTTTGTTTCACAAGTGTTCTGTTTGTTTCATGGATGTATGTTTATGTATGACTAAGTGTTAATTTGTTAACAATTGTCTAAGTATACAAGAGTTGCACTAGAGTAGGAGTGTGACTAGTTGATAGCCTAGAATAAAGTATGGGTATGCTCTAGGTGAAGAGGTGTAGTCTGGACGAAGTATCCTTGGTGTTGTAAAGAAGCCAAGTGAGAAATCTTTTGGTGTTGTACACCCTAGAGAGGTGCATGATCGCAATATTTGGATAGGTACATTGTGGGGATGTGACAGGGAGAAACATGAGACAACAACATGTTGAAAAGATAATATGTAGCCCAACACCATGAGTCCCCCCAATAGCTAAGTGAGTGTTACATGTTCATATAATGTGTTAAGGTCCTAACCCGCACATAGGTAGATCAATGTATTCGGATGTAATAAAGGTCAATATTAATAAGG
>ML784207.1:220997-262889 GCA_009831015.1 Picea engelmannii | reverse complement strand
GGTCAATATTAATAAGGCCTTTCAATAAAATAGAATAAGGTGGATGTAAGAAGACCTAATAGAAGCTTCCGCTTCTAGAAGGATCTTCCTCTAGATGCTTCTTTTAATAGACATATTTAGTATAAATAAGGGTCGAGGGTATGGAAACCCTAGCTTGGAAATTATTGTAACAGAGCGCTACTCGATTGGAGGTTGCCCCCTCGAAGAGGCCTGTGAACATTGCTTTCTGAATCAAAGTGCTATTTCTATTGCTATAGTTATATCATTTCTGTGTATTGTGAATATTATGTTGGATATTTTACTATTATTCTGCCATTTCTAGCATTTTATTTATGTTCTGCATATTTTATATATCTGGTATCTTGCATAATGTATGGAAACTATATATAAACCTACATGTGTTATTCGATGCAATTAATCAACCACTCTTTGATTGGATTAATATATATACACCATTGATTTGATTTTATCAAAATGTAAGTGAACTCATCTTGTATTCTTGAATCCTTGTGTAGATGCATGATGTCTCATTGCTATAGTATATTCATTTTATTATTGCAGTGGTTGGACCAATTATTTTTAAGTAGTATGCCACTTCTTTGAGTGGAGGGTCTAAATTATTTATATCTAGCTTTTAAGCTTAGTAGTATTGAATTCTAAATGAGGGTGGGTATAACTCTCAAATTTGAATTGCTTCAAATTGGATAGTGCATATCCACCTTCACACTATGATGATTCATTTCATTCCCCCAAGATTCATGCGTAAGTCCAACCTTGGCATCTCATGGATGTGCAACATTGCGATGATTCTCACTTGGCATCTTGGATCAACCAAGGATATTTCCCTCGTACTACGCCTCTTCACCTAGAGCATACCCATATTTTGTTCTAGGCTACAGATGAGTCACACCCTTATTCTATCCAACTCAATTGTATACTTGACATTTTCTAACATTCTTTAACACTAAATCATTTTTGCATACAACAGAAAACATGCAAAACATAAGAGACACATATATGGTGTAGGTGGCACCATTGGTGCCTAATACTCATCTTTGTTTATTATATTGTGAAATATAATCAAAGATTACAAAGAGGGTGCTAATTTACTAGTTATATAGATGGTAAAAGTCTCACGATTGTGCCCCATACATCAGAACTATCCAGACTTGTGGTTTTTTCAAACCAAGACTTTCCCTATTACTCCTCCTTGCCTCAACCTGAGGTGCACCCCACTTGTGCACCTAGCCTCAAAGCTCCATGTCTTTTTTCTTCACTTTATTCTTGTGCCTTTGGTTCTGTACCCTTGTGCTCTTATAGGGACTCCAAGGGTCACTTGTGTGAACCGTCATGTATTTTGGGTGTGTTGTGACCCTTTGTGAATCTTCAGACTCAACTGAACTATCATGCCCCTCTGTTGACCCTGTGTGTGCAAACGATCTCATTTGCCCATCAACCATCACATATATTGGGTCGGTGCGCCCCATATTTGGGCACACGCCCCTTTCATTTTTATTTCTTGTTTCCATCATCGTGAATCTCTGTGGGTGTATCGATGGGGTCATTTAACCTCTTTGGTGCATCCATGCTACCAAGGAAAAATGGTTCCACTATTTGGGCATGCTCCCAAGTCACCTTTCCCTTTCCCAAATGCAACTCAAGTCTCTGTTGTCCATCGCAAGGGAATAAGGGTGTGTGCACCCTTGGGATTTCATGTCAACATCGTGCCCCAAGATGCTCCCGCCCATGCCCATAATACAAGTTCTTTCCCAACTATTCACTTCTCTCCTGTGCTCTTCGTCTGTTCCGTTGCCAAATTTTCCTGAGGATATTGTGTGCTCAATGGGTGTCATGGAAGTCATTACATCCTCCCCCATTAAACTTGTCTCCATCCTGGCAACTTCCATACCACTTGGGATCCGTAGAAACCTCTATTAAAGTCTCGAATCATGTCCTCATATTTCCACAAGGACTCATATCTCTCCCAATTGTCCTCTTCATCAATTTTTTCCTTCCAATGGATGAAGTACTCATGCACTCGACCCCTGCCCCATCCCAAGATGTGATGTACCAAAATATTCTCTACCTCCAACTCTGGATTATCTATAAACATGACCAATTCTATGGATGGATCAACTTGAATTGGATCATCTTAGTCTCTTTAGCACAATGTCAATTAGCTAATGTGGAAGACAGGGTGAATGCATCATATGTGGAATGACAACTCCAATCTGTAATTGACATTGGCAATCTTCTCAAGAACTTTGAATGGTCCATCATACCTCTGCACAAGAGATGGATCCATCCCTTTAGGTCGTGGGAATTTATCTCTTCTCAGCTCGAGTAAGACCAAATCTCCTACTTGCAATTCTACATTGTGTCTACCGTGATATTCCCATTGTTGCATTAGTCAAGTGTGTGCAAGCTATCTCCAAATTATCCTGCCAAATCTTCATGAAATCCACAGATGATGGATTCATTCAATAATAGCCATGTGTCACAAAATGAGGAGTTTTGGGTTGTTGTCCATTAGTCAACTCAAATGGATTGTAGCCCATTGGTGAACTCTTTTGTAGGTTGTAGTTGAACTGGGCAGTGTCCAACAAGTTTGACTAATTCATCTGATCCATATGTACAAAGTGTTGCAAGTAGTCCTCCATAAGCATTTTGATTCATTCGATATTCCCATGTATCTATGGATGGTAGGATAAAATCTTCAACAACTTCATCCCCACAAGCTTGAACAATGTTTTCCAAAACTTACTCGTGAACCTTGTATCCCTATCCAACACAATGTTCAAAGGAAGACCCCAATACTTCATTATGTGTTTGAAAAATAACTTCACAACTTCTTTCATGTTGCAAGGAATATTGGTCACAACAAAGACATCACACTTGGAGAATCGATCTACCATGACCAAAATTTCATTGTATCCCCGCACCATTGGTAGTTGTGTGATGAATTCCATCTATACATTCATCCATAGTCTCTCCAAAATCAGTAAATGTTGCAATATCCCTTTTCTAATTATGATGTTCATCTTATCCTATTGACATATAAGGCAACTGTGAACATACTCCTCCACATCCTACTTCATCCACTCCCAAAAGTATCCTCGTTTCAATAACACCATCGTTCTTCGTTGTCCTAGATGGCTAGACCATAGTGAGTCATGACATTCCTTCATGAGTTCCCTCCTGAGGTTGGACGACTTAGGGTCATATATTCACTCCCCAAAGTACAATAGTCCATCACGTAGATAAAACTTCTACTTTTTTCTATCCTTCATCTGCTTCATGATGTTCTTCATTGTGTGATCATGCTCTAACCCTTCCTTGATTTTTTTGTGCAACTCTTCCAAGACATGAATTTGACTACCCCCTGATGTAGAAAAATTGTCCTCCTCCTGTAAGATTGTGAGTTGTTCATTTCTTCTCAAGGAATCCATGAAAACATTTATCTTTCCTAGCTTATACTCATTGGTCATGTCAAATTCTACGAGGAAGTCTTGCTTCCTTGCCTTCTTTGGTGGAAACTTCAGCTACGTCACGAAGTAACTTGTCGCAACGTTTTCTTTCTTCATGAAAAACAACTTTCCCAACAAGTAGTGTCTCCAAGTATGAAAACCATGTACCACTGCAATCATCTCCTTCTCATGAATGGGGTATCTCCATTTGTGATCTTGGATATTTCTACTCTCAAAGTTAACCAAATGTCCCTCCTGCGTTAAGACCCCTCCAATGGAAAATCTTGATGTGTCCTTCTGCACTTCAAATGATTGCTCAAGGTTTGGAAGCTTCAACATGGGAGTGGTGAAAATTTTGTGTTTTAGCTCTCCAAATGTATACTTTCTCCTCTCTGTCCAATTCCATGCTTTCTCCTTTTTCAACAAGTCAGTCAATGGTGCAACAATATTTGAGTATCCCTCTACAAACTTGCGATAGTAGTTGAATAGTCCAAGGAAGAATCTCATGTTGTGAATTATCAGCGGCTCTTCCCAATCTTCGATTTCCTTGACCTTCACAGGGTCCATGCGAATGCATCGTTGGTCAATCCAATGCCACAAGAACAATATCTCAGTCTGCGCAAAAACACACTTGCACTTATTCAAGAATAGTTGGTTCTATCGCAGTGCCTCAAGGCCTATGCCAAATGTTTCTTGTGCTCCTCCATACTTTCACTGTAAACTACGATGTCATCCAAAAACACCACAACGAACTTTTCCAAAAACAACTGCAACATGTCATTCATCAATGTGCAGAAGGTTGCAGGGGTGTTACACAGCCCAAAAGGAATTACTAGGAACTCATAGCTCCCATACCTCATCACCATGGTTTTCTTCACCTCATCTCCATCTGTAATCTGCACCTAATAATATCCATGTTTCAATGCAAGCTTTGAAAATACCTTCGCCTTGACCAACTTGTCAAAGAAATCAACAACTAAAGGCAACAAGTATTGGTTCTTCACAGTTTGTTTGTCCAATGCTCAGTAATCCAAACACATCCTCAACTCTGAAGTGTCCTTCTTCTTCTAAAAGAGAACCGGGGCACCATATGGGGATATTGACGGATGAATGAAGCCAAGATCAATCAATTCTGTCAATTGT
Source organism: Picea engelmannii (assembly GCA_009831015.1). Lineage (NCBI taxonomy): Eukaryota > Viridiplantae > Streptophyta > Pinopsida > Pinales > Pinaceae > Picea > Picea engelmannii. The sequence continues at coordinate 258,279 of ML784207.1, read as the reverse complement.
CGCTTTAACTCTTCCAACTCATGTCCAAACAATTGGTAAGGAGCTCTTGCCGGTGGATGGAGCTCAAGCTCTAGCCCTATATAGTGGTCAACAATGCATCATGGTGGGAGAAATTTCGGCAACTCATCTGACATGTTCTCTGCAAAATCACCCAATAAGTCAGTGAGCTCAGGTGGAACAGGCGTCCTCACTCCATCCTCTTGAACTTCCCCAACAATTGTTGCATAAATCTACAATCCATTATGGCTTTCTGCTCTCTTCATACTCAGTGCAGACACAAGTTGCACCTTTTCACCAAACTTCCTTGTGGTTGTTCACACAACCCAATCCTTTTGTTCACCAAGTATAACCATCTTGTCTGTCCATGGAACGAGAACCGAATTTTTCCTCCTTAGGAACTCTTTCCAAAGAATCACCTCAAAGTCATCCATATGAATCATCGTGAAGTTAGATTGACCTTCCCACTTATCAATTTGAATGTGAACTAAAGAGGAAACACCAACTATTTCCATTTCCTTAGAGTTTACTGCCTTCACCATAGCTCCACACGGGGAGACTCTAAGTCCTATCTCCTTTGCTACCTCATTTTTCATAAAGTTGTGTGAGGCACTCGAGTCAACCAGAGATTGCACTATTCTTCCATTGATAACCAGATCCAAAATACACAAATGATGGCCTTGGCTTCCAAGCTTTCCACCCAAGGCACCCAATGCACCAACCCTTCACAACTTGCTACAAACTAAGCCTTGCCACTCTTTCTTTGTTAAGTGAAAAAGACAAATAGAATCACAATACAACATAGTTTTGTTGTGATCATTTTCTGTAGACTATGTGGGAGCCATAGGGTATTCAATTAGTTAACCTATGACATAGAACCTGCATTTGTGGGATATTAAATAATACCTGTAATTTCAATAGATATTGATAAATACCTCCCAAAATAATTTTCTTAAACCCCCCTCCCAATACATCTTTCTAATAAAAGAAACCCTATCTTACTAGATACCTATTTTATACCCCCAATACTTATAAACCCCCTGAGATCGCACATCCCCCCCCAATACCTACAATATATTGAGTTTTTTTTTGCAATTAAAAAAACCCCTTTATGAATGAATGTGATAATATATTTGTCAATAAGTTGAAGATCCCATGGTGGGAGAGCCCCTTGGCTCCAATGTATTTCATTGCAAGTCCTTATAGATCCTGGTTCGCTACACAAACCAAGTCTCTTCTACCTCATTTTGTAGTAGGACACTCGACTCGACCTTCCTTGAGTCATCTGTGACCTACTTCCATCATACAACTTCATCTTCCTCTGTCCAAGGAGTCGTACCAACCTGGGTCGCCCCACTTCAAGACTGTGTGAATCCTGCCATATTGTGCATTGTGTTATCACAAATATCTTCATTGTGAAACTAACCTCATACCATCAGTCATGCCCCCAAGAGTCATGCTCAACTCCAACCTTGGCATCTTATGGATGTGTGGCACCACGATAGTTCTCATTTGGCATCTTGGCTCAACCAAGGATACTTCACCCAAATTACACCTCTTCACCTAGAGCATACCCATATTTTGTTGTAAGCTACGAATGAGTCACAACCTTGTTCTATGAAACTGAGTTGTATACTTAGACATTTGTTAACATTCTTTAACACTTAGTCATTTTGGAATACAACATAAAACATGAAAAACACAAGAGACACAAATATAGTGTGGGAGACACTAAAGGTGCCTAATACCCAACTTCATTTATTATATTGTGAAACAAAAATAAATCTTACAAGGAGGGTGCTATTGTCCAGTTACTTAGATGGGAAGAGTCTCACGACTTTTCCACATACATCAAAATTATACAAACTTGCGGTTCTATCACAACAAGACTTTCCCTTTTGCTCCTCCTTGTCGTAGCTTGAGGTGCGCCCCACTTGTGCACCTATCCCCAAAGCTCCATGTCTCTTGCCTTCACTTTCTTCTTATGCCTTTTGTTATGCGCCCTTGTGCTCTTATAGAGACTCTAAGGGTCACTTATATGAAATGCCATGTATTTTGGGTGTGTCGCAACCCTTCATGAATCATCACACTCAATTGAACCATCGTGCCTCTCCATGGACCTAGTGCACCCAAACATGCATGTTCTCCCATCAATAGTCACATCTATATGACTAATGCGCCCTATCCTTGGGCATGCACCCCTTTCCTTTCTCTTCCTTGTGTTGATCGTCTTGACTCTCCGTGGGTGTGTTGATGAGGTCGTCCAACCTCTATAGTGCACCCATGATGTCAAGGGAAAACATGTCCACTACTTGGGAATGCTCCCAAGTTGCCTTTCCCTTGCCCAAATGCAACGCAAGTCTTAGTTGTTTGTCACAAGGGAAGAAGGGTGTGTTCCCCCTTGGGCTCACACGTCACCATCATGCCCTAAGGTGCTCCTACCCACGCCCATAATACAAGTTCTTTCCCAACTATTCACTTCCCCTTTGTGCTCTATGTCCATTCCGTCGTCGAATCTTCCCAAGGAGCACACACACTTGGTGGGTGTCACAGAAGGCCTTACAATTCCAATGTTAAAGTAATTCGATATCCAAAACCATATATCGGGTAGTTTGAATCTCCACACCATCACCCTAATGTCCTTGTTAGAGTGATTTAATCCCTGCCAAATTAATTCTACTTGAAGTCATGGCCATCACAATAACAAATTTATTTAGAATAAGTATGCTTTAACTATTTGGATTTTTCTACACGTTGATAAATAGCATAAACATATTTAAAAAAAGGGTAGTTGCAGAGAAACAAGTCCCTACCTGCAGGGAAGAAGTGTCGTTGGTTGACCTGGCCTTTGAATCTTGGATTGTCTAGGTCCAAATGAAATATTGTTGTACTAACCATGACCATGAACAGGGACACCATGACCATCAACATGACCTAGAACTCCAATCGTAAGACTCGTCTTCACTTGTCTAGACATTGATGTTGTGCGCGCTTGATGTTGTGTTATATCCACATACAAACGAAGGAATGGACTTGTTGATGTGTATGTAGGGCTATATATAGATTGATAAAAAAAGAATACACAACTCTTTAAAAGAAAGAAAAATGATATATGGGTGTTGATCTCTGGTGTTAAGTGGAGATATAGGGTTTTCCAGCCATGATTGCCACACATAGGCATATTTCACTGTCATGACGAAGGAATATGTACTAGGTTGCTAAGAAAATGCTACGACGTAATGTCAGTCTGAGCGCATGACATGATTTGTATATTCACGTACTTTTATATGCTTTTTTCTGGTTGTAAGGTAGCTAGAGAGGTAGTGGGGGGGGGCATAGTGACAATAGTGGAGGCCATTCAATGTAAGCTGGACTAGGGCCACTAGTATATTACTAAATAAGACCCACTATGGTAGTTAGATATAATAAATGGGTAGTTAGATATAATAAATGTAAGAGAAATTCTTAGAAGGTTCTACTTCTAGAAGATTCCTCCTCTAGAATGTTCTTAGGTGATGGTAGCACTATATAAAGGGGTTCAAACAATTTAATGAGATTCCTCCTCTAGAATGTTCTTAGGTGATGGTAACACTATATAAATGTGTTCAAGAAATGTAATGGGATATGAAGAGAAGTATTGTATTTGGAGCAGTAGCTCAATAGGAGGAAACCCCCTCGAAGAGGCAAGTGAATAGGAGAGGATATTTTCCCATAATAGGATCCATTGTATGGTGTTGCCCTACCCTAAGGGTTTAATAGTAATAAAAGAGATTTTTCATATTGTTCTTCTATATCTATTGTGGTGATTTTGTATTTAGTTGTTTGGTACATTTTATTTTGAGAGTTATCTTTAGATCTATTCAAGTACTTAACAATTGGTATCAGAGCACTTTCCTTGGCCAAAGAAGGGAATAAATTTTCGCTCTTTTGCAGAAATTTTCTAGAGAAGAAAAAGAGGGCGACACACTTAAGGTTCAGATATGAAGCTTTACGAGATGAATTTGTCAAAAAAAATTGGGTATTTGAATTCCTCTCGTAAAAATACCCAATTTCAAAAAAAACATCAGCTGAAATGGAGTCCAGGAAGTAAAGTTATGAGCAGTTTAAATTCAACAGTTTTTCAGGGTTTTGTCGTAAAAAGATGCGATTTTCTGTGGTAATTTATTGTTCTATTTTTTGGGTTTTTTCGTAACGGCTGTAGGACTGCAGAGTTCATAAGTTTTCATAGGGTTCTCACATGGCTATTTCCTCTCAAACCCTCAAAGAAATTCTACAAATTACTGAAACATTCAAATCCCAATTGTATGACACATGGAACGACACATTTGACGACTTTGTAGATGGTCTCACAGATGGCCTCAATGATAGTTTTCGTAGTATTCAAGATTCATTGGATAACATGCATGAGATATTTCTTATGGCGGACATCAGAGATGAATATAATCAAGAAATATATGCTTGGTATGATTTTGAGGCCGATTGTGATGATTTGTATATGGATAGTTGTCATTTCTGGGATGACACCCACTTCCATCTTTTATTTGATGACTCTACTCCACCTTCTATAGAGAACATCAATGTGACACATCATGATCTAGTTATGATTACCGATGTCCAGCCTGCATATTCTACAATGGTATTGTTCCTTCTAGATTCAGCTTTGATCCTCTCCCACTATGTGGATGGATATTCTTATTTGGATCCACATGATAGGTGTTAGTATTGGGAGCATCATTTTTTTTTTTAAGTAAAAAGGGATAGAACTTGTTATATTATCAGTATCAAGTTCCAGTGACTATTTATGATGCCATCTGTCCCGCCTAAACAGGAAACCGAGACAGCTGGGCATCCTATGCCATTTGTTTCCCAGCAAACAAAACTATCAGAGTACCATCCTGCCCGAAGGAAACCAGGACGTCTAGCCATTAAGTTTAAACTGTATGCCAAAAAACTAGTTGCAAAATAACTAAGATCTAACTGGGCGAAAGCCTGGTTCGGAAACAGAAAAAAAATTCTAACTAAGAACATCATTGAACCTCTTATCCGATCAACTCGTCCTCGTCCCTGTGCTTTCGCCATCCTGCTGGAAACACATAAGCTTGCACGCACGTAGGGAATTGCCATTTAGGGAGAGTCCTGGAATGAGCAGTGAACAACATGTCGAGTCGATGGTCGATTCGGGCGATGTGAAAGATTTGGTTGTCCAACAAGATCTGTATATCAAAGATTAGAGCTAGGTACCCCGAATTAGTGAAGGGGTGTTGGTCCTGCCAATGGCCATCAACAGAGGCTGAGGGAATGGGCCCTGTTGCTCCCTCACTTGCATGTGCTGTGCAGTCGTGATGTGCCGGTCGGTTGGATAGCTGGGTCGCCTCCTCCATAGGTGCACCGGGGGGTGAGTCTCTGCTTCCTTTTGTGCAGGACGGGGTCTCTTCTTCAACATAGTAGGTGGTAAAATTCTCCGCTGGGTGATTTGCACTGGAACCAAGCAGTTTGCCCGAAGGCGGAATCTTGTCATCGGTGCCAAAATCAGTGGGTGGATTCCAATTGTCCGGGACTGTGAATAGAGGGAGCTTGGGATAGCTTTGCATGGCGTCTTCCAGGGTGATCTCTTCCACGTACTCCATTGGAGGCGTTCGTGGTTTCCTACACCTTTGCAAGGATGCCATGGCTAACGCCTGCTCAAATTTCCTCTGTCTCTGGCGGCGAGATTCGACTGTGTACCAAGCTGCACCCCTGCGTGGATTACCTCGTGCTCCGGGCATAGTTGAGACCCTGGAGATGACCAAGTTTCCTTGTGGGTGGAAGGCTCTACTCCAGAGCTCCAGTGGGTCTGCAAACTGTTGCTCTGCTAAAATTAACTCTGCACTTGATGCTGCAATGGGTGAATGTCACTCAATGCTATCAAGGCGGGTGATAAGGAGGAGGACAACAACGGCCGCCATGGCCATTAAGGCTTTCTTCCAAGTGTGTTGGTGCACTCTACCGATCACTTGCACGAAGGGGCTCATCGCCTGGATTTTGTTGCACGGATTCATGCTTGGTTAATTGTTGAGGGGTTGGTCATCGGTGGATGTATTAATGGTGCATCTCGATGTTGTCCCACGTGGCTCTGCTCTGCAACGTGGCACCCCATCCGGGGTTTGTAGATCTCTAGTGGCTAAGGTTTGTCACCGAGTTGAGATGTCTGAGTCTTCCGAGATGTGGGCCTCCCAACAGAAGTGTTCGGTTTCCATTTCGACTCCTTCATTTTCTAGGCAATCCGCTGTCTTGTTTGCATCTCGCTTCACGTGGGAGGGTATGATGCTGAGATTGGGTTGGAGGAGTTGAGTAAAGTCCTCTAGCAATCCAGAGAGTTGCCAACTTGGTGAGATTTTTGAAGGATTGTCTCCATGGAGAATCTTGGTGATTAGCTTGATGAAAATTTGAGAGTCCCCCTCCAAGATAATCTTGTGATGATATTTGTCAATAGTTGTTTGGAGACCCCTCAATAATCATGTTAGCTCTGCCACATTGTTGGTTGTTTCCCCTAGGAAACCTGCAACGAGACATAGGATCTTGCCATTGAAATTTATGAGTACTGCTCCATATCCCGCTGGTCTCGAGTCGCCTTTGGAAGCCCCATCAAATTTTATCTTTATGAAATTTGCTGGAGGGGGGGACCAGGTGGTTGGACTAGTCTGTTACTGCTTGTGCGTCCTTGGTGCTAGTTGATTGATTAGAATGGGCTGCCAACTTTGAAGAATGCACTGTTCCTCTGGGTTGCAATTAAGGTCCTCTTCTTTCTAGGATTTACTTCTGATAGTTTCCTTGATTAGTGAGCTTATTTTCTCCCAGGTGGTATATGGCATGGAAGCTTGGGAGTGGAATATTCTTTTGTTCCGTTCCTTCTAGATTTGCCAGAGAATGAACCCTGGTAGAAGCTGGCAGATGTGATTCAGAAGGGGATTATTGTAAGTGATAGAGTCCCAGTTCTCAATTGTGTCGTTGATGCTGCTCCGATGTTGGCTGGATTTGTGCATTATTTGCACTCCTTGGTCCCAAATTTCGCTGGAGGTTCCTGATGGCTCTAATAACCTGTTTAGGAGCAGCAAGGGCGGTGAAGAGGTAAGTAGGTAGGGCTTGCAAGACGGACTTGAGGAGGACCAGCCTAGAAGCGATATTGAGGGTTCTGAAGGTCCAATTGCTTAGCCTATTAGAGATGGAAAGGAGAAGGCTATCCCAGGAAATGGATCTGGCAGCCGCACCCGTGAGGGGAATGCATAAATAGTTGGATGGAAGGGAGCTTTTGGGTATTCCTAGAAGTCTGAAAATGTGGATCTGAACAAAAGCCGGTGTGTTAAAAAAGTAGAGTTTTGATTTGTCTAAGTTGAGAGACATGCTTGAGGCTTCAGTGAATTCAGAGAGGATAGAGTTGAGTTGGTTGGCCTCCCAGACCGTTGGGGAGTTCAGAAGGAGGGTGTCATCAACAAATTGACTGTGAGAGGGCGCTGGCTGAATGTTGTGCAGGGGTAGGCCTTTGAGAGAGCCGTCTGTGACTGCTGCCTTGATGTAATGTCCTAGGCCTTCCGCCATAAGTACAAACAAGAAGGGCAAGAGGGGGTCCTCTTGCCTGATACCCATGGAAGGTGAAAAAGGCCTAGACGGAACCCCATTCACTAGGATGGAGAAGAAGGCTGAGGAGGTGAGATTTAGGATCCAGTTCACCCAACACTAATCGAATCCAAAAGATTCTAAGATAGCCCGAAGGTACTGCCAGCTGGCCCTGTCGAAAGCTTTTGAAAGGTCAGGTTTGATTAGCATACCTGGGGTCCTTGAAGTCTTGAGGGAGTGGATGACCTCGTGAGCCAGGATGATGCTGTCCATGATTTGTCTTCCTTCTACGTAACCTGCTTGTTCCTTGGAGATGACATGTGTCAATATAGGTTTGAGACGATTGGCCACCACCTTCGTTATGATTTTGTAGATAACATTGCATAGGGCGATGGGTTTGAACTTTTTAGGGTTTGTGACTCGTTCTTCTTTCAGAATGAGGGTGAGGAAGGTGGCGTTGAGAGCTGGTAGGACTAGGCTTGATGCTCTCGATTCCTCTACTACCTCCCATACTTCTTTCCTGACCAGGTCCCAGCAGTGGTGGAAAAAATCAGTGGTGAACCCATCCGGGCCAGGGGATTTTCCTGGAGGCATAGCTTTTACTACTTGATCCACTTTCTCTTGGGTGATGGGCCGTGTTAGAGCGATGTTTTGCTCTGAGGTTACCAGAGAGGGTATGTGTCTGGTGACTCTTTGGATGGCTTCCATTCTGTCCTCCTTGGTTTCCGTTAGAAGGTCCTGGTAGTAGTTAATCAGCTCAGCCTCAATTTGAGAGTGTTCTCTAACTGGGTTGCCCTGGCTATCCTCTAAGTGGGTGATTCTGTTGACGTAGCGATGGTGCACCATAGCTCTGTGGAAAAATTTTGTGTTCTTTTCCCCTTCCTTGAGCCATTGTACTCTGGATTTTTGTCTCCATAGAACTTCCTCTTGCTTCCTTCTCTCTTCTAATTTCTCTTGGAGCTTCGCCTCCTCTCTCATTAGTTCAGTAGTCCGGGATCCTGAAATGAAAGTTTTTTGTATCTCCACCATCTTGCTCTCTATGTCCTGTATGATTTGGAGTATGTTTCCAAAGTTGTTCTTATTCCAATGTTTCAGCAGCTACTTAAAGTTTTTGAGGCGCTACTGGAATTTATACATGCTGGTGTCGTGATCTATTTCTGCCTGTGCCCACTAGGATTTTGCTAGCTGATGGAAATCCCAGTGTGAGAGCCAGAATTTTTCAAAGCGGAAGGGATTGTACTTGGGTGTTTCTCCCATGTCTAAATTAAGAGCAAGAGGCCAGTGGTCTGAGCCGGATTTTTTAAGAATAAGGCTTTCCAGATAAGAGCCTACCTCCATTAGTTCCTCAGTTACCAAGAAGCGGTCCAGGTGACAAGCAATGTGTTGGTTGCCCGATCTGCAATTGGACCAGGTGAAGGTGCCATTGCTATTTTCTATATCTACTAACTTTAGATGATCAATGAGAGTTTTGAACTTACCACTGTCTTGCTCGAGTTTCTTGGTGCCTCCTGTCTTTTCTTCCAATGACAGGATCATATTGAAGTCGCCTCCTAAGATCTAGTTTTGTGTTGTCACCAGAGTCTTGATTAGTTCGAGCCGCTCCATGAGTTTGTCTTTGTCCTATTGGCTATGGGGGCCATAGACATTAGTGATGGCTCCTTCCTGATTCAAGCCCATGACCTCGAAGTGAGCCATTATTGTACCTACAGTTGAAAAGAGTTTTTTGATAGTGATGTTGGATGGATTCCAGAGGATAGCAATACCTCCTGAGGCTCCTGTGGAGTCTGTTGATATGGAGTTGTATCCTCTCTAGATACACTGGAAGATGGTTTCAACTTCTATTCTAGCGCATTTGGTTTCCTGTAACATTAGAATGTCTGGGTTTTCTGCCTTGATACAATCTCGGAGGATCCTTTGTTTGGATCTACCATTGAGTCCTCTAATGTTCCAGGTGATGATATTTATCATTAAGAGGGTGGTGTTGGGTGGAGGTATCCCTCCGAAATCTTGTGGATCTGTCCTGAGTTTATCATGAGGTTTCTTACCTCCTTGATAAGTTGTTGTGCTGTTTTCCACCCTCTTCTTTTGTTCTCACGGAGGATTCTTTTCGAGCCTGAACTCATGTCCGTGGCTATGCCCAAGCGTGCTGTGGATCCTGCTGAGGAGTTGAGAAATACTTTATGTACCTTGCGTAGTTTTTCTTCAGGAAGGGTCTGCAGATCCTTTTGATTCAGGGCCTCCTCGAGCTTTTCTAGATCTATGCCCGCTAGATCTCTATTGTCCAGCTGCAATGGGGTGTCCCCATCCCCGTCTCCTCTTTCTTCTGTGTAGGTTTCATGACTTTGGGGAGGGGGAGGAGGATTTGGGATGTCCCCATGGGCCTGTTGCGATTCCTTGTGTGGATCTTGGATTTCCTCATCTTCTAGCAGCTGGTCCAGAATCTCATAAGAGTTTTTGGTTGTGATCTTTTGTCTGGGATCTGGGATCTGCCTCCTTGGAGGGTTTCTCTTCTTTGCCGCAACCGTGGTGAAGCCATCTTTCTGTGTGGTGTCATTTTCTTTGGTGGCTGGTTTGATCAGGGAGCAATCTCTGAAGAGGTGGCCATGCTCATGACATCTCCTACAACGAAAGGGAATGTGTTCATAATCCAAAGTTTGTTTCCAGTCCTCATCTTGGTATTCGAGAGTCACCGCTCCAGGTAGTGCCTTGGAAATGTTCATGTAGACACAGATCCTAGCATATGAAGTATATTTTCTCTGTCTTGTGGCCTCTGAAGCTTTGACATATTGGCCTAGAGTATTCCCTATGCCCATTAGAATATCTTCCAGCCAAAACTCTTGCGGTAAGGAATATATGTGGATCCATATAGGGGCCATGGTGAAGTCCTCCTTGTCTGGGCTAAATCTTTCAGTCCAGAAGCGTAAGAATAGCCCTGTTGAGTTGTAGAAGTATGACCCGTTCTCAAATATCCTGTCTCTGTCTTCTGGATTGTACAGGATGATTGCGAAGAATCCTTTGGAGCTAAGTTGGACCTCATAGTCCCCTTTGGGGTTCCACCAGTGCTTGATCCATTTGTTAAGATCCCTCTCTGTTGGCCAGAGACCCAGGAACTTGCCAATGAGGGCATGTTCTCTCATAAATTGGGTGTGTTTCCCTACTCTGGTTGAGCTAATAAGGTATCTTGGTGATTTCTCCATTTGTGGTATGCGTTTACCTGGCTCCCATCCTCGAGGTGACTTTGGATGGGACGTTCTCACTTTCGTCTCCATCTCTTTCATGAGGCCTTGTTCTCTGGCCAGAAGCTGTTCGCATACCTGCAAGGGTGGCTCGAATGTGGGGCGTTTCGCTCTGGTGCCAGAGCGGTCATTGGTGGTGATATTGCGATATGAGGGGGGTTGCCCCCCCTCTTCTATGCCCATTTTGGCATGTCAGTAGGAGTCAGTTGGCCTCCCCTGGTCGCTAAGGATTCGCCGCACCGGTGTTCTGCGACTAGTCTACAACAGTCTGCGCTGATTTCAGGCTAGAGTTTCCTCAGAGCTCTCCCACATCCCCCGTCTCTGTTGGGAGCATCATTTTTAGTTGGTTATTGGGTTTCGATATATTTCATGTGGGGTTCACATGAAAATTTGGACATGGGACCCTAGTTTACAATGGTGGTTGGACTACTTCAGCATGGTGGCTTCCATTTCTCAATGGGACCCTGGTTCTCTAGTCTACTTCAACACTATGGTCCACACTTATCCATGAGACCCTGGTATATGGTTGTACATCCATGAGAGCCTGGTATATGGTTGTAATGCAATGTAAGGTAGCTAGAGAGGTAGTGGGGGGCCCTAGAGGGTCCATAGTGACAATAGTGGAGGCCATTCAATGTAAGGTAGACTAGGTCCACTATATTATTCAATAAGGCCCACTATGGTAGTTAGATATAATAAATGGGTAGTTAGATATAATAAATGTAAGATAACTTCTTAGAAGGTTCTACTTCTAGACGATTCCTCCTCTAGAATGTTCTTAGGTGATGGTAGCATTATATAATTGGGTTCAAGCAATGTAATAGGACATGAAGAGAATAATTGTATTTGGAGCTAAAGATCATTAGGAGGAAGCCCCCTCGAAGAGGCAAGTGAACAGGAGAGGATCCCTTCCATAATAGGATCCATTGTATGGTGTTGCCCTACCTCAAGGGTTTGGTAATAATAAATTGTGGTTTCTTCTATCTTTCTATGTGGATCTATTGTGTATTCAGTATTTGTGGTGATTATATTTGTAGATCTATTCAGGTTCATAACATCCAGTCATGCACACCACTTGTCCTTATGCAGTTGTGAGTGTGATTGTGACAAATGAGCTCTAGCGTCCTCTTATTTATAGTCCTCCAAGTGACCTAACTAGGTCGACTCCTACTTCTGGAGGATAATAATTTAATATAAATTATTATCTTTAGTTGACTTGTCTTCTAACGTTATTTCGTAACTTTCTAGAGTTTCTCTCACTTCCCAGAATATTCTAGACTCGTCAAAGGTTGCACGTAGAGGTTAATACCTCCTACAACTACCATAGTATCAACACACCCTCCTATCTAGGGAGGTATAAAAGGAAATGGTCTTGATAAAAAACAAACCATTCAACCGGTAGCATCATCGTAGCCACACATGATATCTCATGATCAAATCACATGCACCATCATCACTATCTAACTAGATAGTCTCCATGAAAATCAAAACAATGTCATCCAATAGAACACAACTGTGTTTATTCATAGTAGTATACAACTACTATCCAATGGTAAAAAACCACTCCCAGTAGCACACTGCTACTAACCAGTGACACATAGTCACTACCAGTGGGCCACATCCACTACAGTAGCATACAACTACTTTTCTAGAGACATACAGTCTCCACAACAATCACATCATCTGATATCAACCCGCATCAACAATGTCATGATACAAAATGAGTCATCTGGGCCATTCTGCCACTCACATATATGATATCTGGAGGAGCATATTCCCTCACAAATTTAAACATAATCCATGGGCTATCTGGACTATTCTTCTCAAGCATAGAAGAATAATTGTGCTTGATTTCTGAACCTAGACCATTCAACATAACTGGACCATTCTTCCAAAAAAATTCACAGTGAAACCTGGAGAGAATGAGTATGCCCTAGGGAATGATTGTTCTTGATTGTTGAACCTAGACCATTCAACCTATTTGGGCCATTCTTCCAACACTAATCACAGTGCAACCTAGAGAGAATGAGTCTGCCCTAGGGAATGACTGTCTGGATCATTTCCTACGGAAATGACTATCCTGCACCAACCTCCTACATCAGACCATTCTTAGAAACTACTCACAATGGTGAACTTCGAAAGAATGACTTCCCAGAGAGGTGGACCATCCTGCTTCACCACTTCTTAGAGTGACTTCCAAGGAGAATAACAATCCTAGACCATTCCCCCACACTAGCCACAAGGGGAATCACTGTTTATGGTACATCAACAATATAACAAACCATTTTTGTTATGAAAATGTTTGTCTATTCTGAACCATTTTCCGAACTAGAAAATGATTGTCCATAAAAAATCTTGGACCACTTTGCGAACCAGAAAGTGACTGCCCAACCTAGACCATTTTCCAAATTGGAAAATGATTGTCTGTCCATATATCAATAACATATCAGTGCTCCCTCCCAACTTGGGAGTAATTACTTCCCTTTCTAACAAGGAAGTCATCTCCATGAGCCCCAACTTGTCCCTTAAGTACACAAACTTTTCATCTTGGAAAAAGGATTTACCAAAATATCTGCTATCTGCTCATCTGTGGAGATATACTGGAGAACCAATTATCCCCTCTGGAATCTATCACGGAGAAAATAATACTTGATCTCAGTGTTCTTTGACCTATCATGGAACAACAGGTTCTCTGAAAGCTTCACACAGCTCTAATTATCACAATATATCATGGTTGATTCTAGCACCTGATCAAACAATCCAGAAATTGGCTTATGGATCCACACTAATTCTGTGCAAGCATCACAAGCTATAATATATTTTAATTCTGCAATGCTGAGTGAAACAGAATTTGTTTCCTGATAGCCCATGATATCATGGAAAATATCATACTGAAACATATCCAAGAAGTACTTCTTCTGTTATCTGCACTCCCTACCCAATCTGAATTGATAAATCCATGCAAATGTATATCATAAATCAAATGTCCCACGGAGACATTTCAAGGCATGCTTTTCAATTATTCAATTCTCATGGCTAGGTTCCACCTGGAAATATTTTCACAGTAAAGAAAATATCTAGCTGAGTATTCTCCAAATACATTAATGAGCCATTCAATTTTTGATACATGGATGGGTCTACTGGATTAGAGTCTCTCAACTTCTTCAGATCTTTCATCAAGGGATTTTGCCATGGATTTGCAATCTGTTATCTCGAACTTTTAAAGAACCATTTCGATACACTTCCTTTGTCATAGGAAGTTTTCACCACGCTTCTGCTATACATGAGAGGCTCTACACCAATTTGATTGAATCCATACAAGGTCTTCTTCCATCGGCATACACAGGTCTCCTTCTGGTATATCTCAAAACCTTGAGGTTTCTCTACATATGCTTCTTCCTCAATTTCTCTATTGGGAAGAATAGTCTTTTACATCTAACTGATGTAAAATCCAATCCATGTATATTGCAAGAGATATAATGGCTGATATAGAGGTATATCTAGTTTATTGGAACAAGTTGTCATCATAGTCTTCTCCCTCCTTTTGGGAGAACCCTCTAGTTCTGAATCTCCCCTTGTATCTATCAATGCTTTCATTCATAAGTATTTTTCACAATTTCTCACATACATTGTTCTTCATCACAACTTCCTTCCATTCCTTCTACTTGACTACTTCTAGTGGGTTCAAACCATGTTGGTAGTCTTGTGATTCTCGGTATAATAACTGGTTCAATTGGTTGTTTTGGATTTTATTTATTTATTGGAGTCTTCATGTTCTTACGCATGTTCCTCTTCAACATTGAAGTCCATAGAATCTTCTATAGATTATATGTCCTTCCTTCTTGAAGGTTCCAACTTCTTCCTTTTGTTATAGGAACATAAATGTAGATGGAAAACCAAGGGTACTCAAGGATTGTTTTTGAAGAAGACTTCTTCTAGAGTCTGGTTGAACATGTGCTGCTTAACATGGCTGCTACTTCCATGAAGAATATGGACATGTACTTCATAGTCTTCATGGTTTCTTTAATGGATCACATCATTGAGGATTAGCTCCCTTCTTATCCCGACTTCATGCCTGAATGAGAAATATGCATGCTCTTCTTTTGGAATTTTGAAATTAACTCCCTCCATCTAAGAGAGTCCATGCTTTCGTTTGCATCCTTATTGCTTTCTGAAAAGTGTCACAAGTTTATTCTAGTTTCCTCTTGATTAATGACTTCTTTCTAGTCTGACTCCTTCTGGGTTTCTTCAAGTTTGATTCTGATTGTGGTTCATCTGGTAATTGTTACTTACAGGAATTGTTACCAAAGGTTGTCAAAGTACTTCATCCTTTTCAGATACATTGTTTGACTAGTAGTCATTGTAATGGAAATTCTTATCTCATTATTCTCCATAGGTGTTGTTTCATTGACACTAACCATCTTATCTTCCAAGAAAAAGATACACATGATATGTATAGGAACTATGTAAACATGATATGTACAAGGACTATGTTAAAGAAGAATATTGTTACCTTGACTAGAAGAAAAAGTTTGCTTCATCCTGCTTGAATTTCTTTGAGGGTTTTTCTTTGGCAACTGTTGCTTCATATGTTTCCTTCCTTTTCTTTAACTCAGGACATTGGTTCTTGTAGTGACCATATTTTCAACAGTTGAAGCATTACATTTTTGACATATCCTTTTCTTGATTTGGTTTCTTCCTTGAGCCAAAATTCTTCTTATTCCTAAATTTCTTGAACTTTTCTATGTAGGCTTGATCACCATCTTTCTTTTGGTATTTCTCTTTTTTGTTAATCCTTGATTCTTCTTGTGCACAACAAGTCCAAATTTCTTCAAATGTGGGATAATCCATTCTTGTGTTCATGCTTGCGGAAAATGCATCCCATGTCTTGGGAAGGCCATTAAGTATGATATTTACTAGTTCCTTTTTTGAAATGATTTCCTCAATAGCTTGTAGTTGATCTCTTAACTGAGATATTCTTAAAAAGTATGATGTTATGGTGTCATCATCATTCATTTTCAGGTCATGGAGCTCATTCTTTAGACTCATTACTTGTCCAATATTTATGACTGAGAAGAGGTTAGTTAGGGCATCATACATCTTCTTAGATGATTCAAGATGAGAAATGTAGGGTATCAAATGGTCCTTTACATATTCCACTATGATACTCATAGCATTGATGTCATTGTCCTTGAATTTCTCCATAACTGCAAAGTTATGAGGTTCCTTTTCTTTTCTTGCTTCAAAATGTGGTCCCATGATCTTCCCTTTCACGATATCCAACACTTTATTCTTGGAAAGGATGAGGTCAATCCTTGTATTCCATGCTATGAATTTAGAATCCCATTCTAACTTTCTTTTCTGACTTCATAGAGTAAGTCATGACAGCTTTGACTTGGTCAACTTTTGACTTTGACCAAAAACTCAAACTTGATGCCTTGGCTTGCTGAGAGTAACAGCAAGTGCACTAGGATAGGGTGCACTAGGTTATCTAGGAATTATGTCAAGCACTTCACTTAAGGTGCCTCAACATGAGGGTTAGGGTTTCATTGTTGCAACAAAACTTTGACTCCAACTGGGCAAATCCTCCCAATCTACCTTCCAGTGGTTAGACTGTCTGAAGATAGTTTCGGCCCATAAATTTTTAGAATAATAGGTGTGTTTGTTTCACTGTAGAGAATATCTGAATATTGTCACCCAACCATAGGCATAAATTCCACCCTTGAGCACCTTAACCTTGACAGAAAAAATAATTCCAGAAGAAAACACTATAACCAATAGACAACCAAGGTAGCGTACCTCTCTCTAGAGCTAGTGTACTAGGTAAAAGGTCCAAACCATAACCAAGGAGAAAGTCCAACCATAACTAAAAACCAAGTCACCATTGCAACAACTGCAACTCTCCTCCATTCATGGACACCACTTGTCCTTATGCAGTTGTGAGTGTGAGTGTGACAAATGATCTATAATACCCTCTTATTTATAGTCCTCCAAGTAACCTAACTTGGATGACTTCTACTTCTGGAGGATAATAATTTAATATAAATTATTATCTTGAGCTGACTTGTCTTCTAAGGTTATTTCCTAACCTTCTAGGGTTTCTCTTGCTTCCCAGAATATTCTAGACTTGTCAAAGGTTACACATAGAGGTTAATACCTCCCGCAACTACTATAATATCAACATGTGTTCCAACACCCCCCATCAACACACGACTCTATAGATTAAGGAGGTGAAATTATGTCATCATGAAATTCCCCCATAATTGCAGCTTCGTGAAGCCCAAGCATCATATGAAGCTTGATTAATCGAGGTTTATGTAAATTCTTAGTGAATATATAAGAAACCTGATAATTTTTTCTGCAGTATTCAAGAGAGACAGGATTCATCTTACAGTGGGAAACATGATTTTCAGCAACCTTTTGTCTCAAATAGTGAGCATGGAGCTCAACATGATTCATATTACTGTGGGAAACAATATTTTCAACAACCTGTATGGCACTTTGATTATCACAGTAAATTGCAGTCAAGGTCTGAACAGGAAAGCCAATTTCACCTAGAATTTGGCGGATCCAGATTGCCTCTGTCTTGCTTGAATGGTGCCACGATATTTTTCTTCTATAGTTGAAAACAAGACTACATTTAGTTTCTTGCATGATTGTACCAACAATCCAGTCCTAAGATGAAACACATAGCCAAAAGTGGACTTCCAATCATCAATGTCGCCAGCCTAGTCAGAGTTGGTGAAGCCGACCAGTGAATTTGAACTGTGACAATACTTGATACCAAAATGAGTGGTACCCTTGAGATAGTAGACAATTCGTTTGACTACTTTCCAGTGGCTTTTTTGGGGGTCATGCAAGAATTGATAAACCACACTAATAACGAAGGAAATGTCAAGTCGATTATGAGTAAGATAAATAATAATGTCAACCAGTTGTCGATAAAGTGTAGCACCAAATTTGGGAGTTTGACAAGTTTTGGTGAGCTTTACTCTAGATTGAAAAGGAGTAGCACAAGGCTTACAATCGACCATATTAAAACATTTCAAAAGATCTATTACATATTTAGGTTGAGAAATGAAACAACCACGACATAGTGGTAATACTTGAAGACCCAAAAAATAATGCAGAATACCAAGATTAGTCATGTCAAAGGAGTTGGTAATTTGTTTCTTCAATCTAAGAATGAGACTAGTATTATTTCCAGTAATGACAAGGTCATCGACATATACAACAACGATCAAAGTGTATCCATTGGCATGGAGTACATACAAGCTGTGATCAGATTCACAATGTTTGAAACCAAGTCGAGGAAAGAAACGATCGATCTTAGTATACCAAGTTCGAGGATCTTGCTTCAAACCATAAAACAACTTCTTAAGTTGACAAACCAGGTTAGAATATATCACAAAATCAGGTGGTTGTTCCATGAAATTTTCTTCAGATAGGTCTCCGTGAAGAAAATATATCTTCACATCCATCTGATGGATTTTCCATCCAAAGCGAGCAACAAGGGAAAGAATCAGTTGAACAAAGTTCAAATTTGAAATAAGGGCAAAGGCGTCAGTTTAGTAGATGCCATCGTGTTGATAAGATCCATTCACAACCAAGCGAGCTTTGTGTCATTCAACAATACCTTCAGAGATAAATTTGGTCATGTAGACCCATCGACATTTCACAACATTATTTCCTTGTGGTTGGGGAAATAAGTCCCAGGTGTGATTCATCAACAAAGGATCAATTTCTTTCTGCATAGCTTGTTCCCATTTAGGTCATCCTTGAGCATCTGATTATGCAACAAGATCAGAAGTTTCAAGTACATGATTCATCAATGATACATTGGCATGTTACTTTTGACTTCTAGTTTGTCGTCTATAGGAAATATCACTGGAATTAGGTCCAACAACTTCAATTGTCTTGGCAACCCATTGAGGTAGACAAGAAATAGGTGAATTGTTGTTCATTGTAGAGGTTTGATCAGAAGTCAGAACAAGTTCAGTCGATGGAGATGACAGACCAGTCGAAATAGGTATCGATGGAATAATCGACTCAGACATCGACGATCTAGTCGAAATGGGAATAGAGTTCAATTGTCTAGTTGAAGGACTGAAAAATGGAACAGGAAAACCAGAGTTGGAAACAACATTAAATTAGTCATCTTGTAGCGATCCAGAAGAGGAATTCAACAAATTGATGCTAGAATACTTCTCATCAAACCATACATTTCGTCTGATAGTGATTTGTCATTTGATAGGATCAAACAATTGATAGGCCTTAGACTCTTTAGAGTATCCCATCATGATGCAATCATGACTCTTTGCATCCAAATTATTTCTACAATCATTGAAAATATAAGCCCAGAAACACATCCAAACACACGGAGGTGGTTGATTCCACACCATCATTTGAATGAAGTCATTGAAGGAACAACTTGAGTCGATATGCAATTAAGTAGATAGTTTGCACAATATTTTGCTTCAAATCAAAAGAGAGGAGGAAGATATTTGGCCTGCAAAAAAAATATATCCATTTCGAATAACGTCCGATTATTTCATTCTACGACGCTATTCCATTGAGGTGTGTGAGGAACCAACTATTGCCAGTCAAAACCATATCGAACCAGATATTCTTCAAAAGGTTGATTTACATAATCACCACCATTGTCTGATCTTAGGAACCTGATGGGTCGACCACATTGATTTTCAACAAAGGCTCTAAATTCTTTGAACTTTTCAAATACAATATTATTATTCTTCATAAAATAAAACCAAGTGAAATGAGAGAGATCGTCTACAAAAGTCAAAATATACCTTGCGCCTGCCAAGGAAGGTATATTGACGCAACATACATCACTGTGAACCATCTCTATGAGGTTATATGCTCGTTGCGCTTTGCCAAAGTCAAAAGGTGCTTGATGATGCTTTCCAAGAACATAAAATTTATAGATTCCTTCAGGGGGAAACACTTTAGGTAGACCAACAACCATGTTCTAAGATTCCCTCGATTGTAGATTTCAAAAATTCAGGTTTTCGAATTGTTCATGCCAAGTTTGAATTTGCTCATCAGTGTGAGAAACAAGAGAAGTCAGTTCAATGTCGGGTCGAGTAATTTCACAGGGTTTGTAAAGACTGTCCTTCGAGTTGAGAAACCCTCCGACGACAGTCAACTGACATTTCTACAAATCTCAAACAAAGAACCAGTCTAGCCAAAATTGTACATTCTTACCTGCCTATGTTAATTGAGCAACAGACAAAATATTAGCATCAAGTTTTGGCACATGATAAATGTCGACAATCTTCCCATGTAGATAGGAAACATCACCCTAACCAACAATGTTGAGAGAAAAATCATCGACAACATAAATCTTCCACTCCTCGATGCCATTAAAGTATGTGAACAGGAAGGCATCCTTAGCCATATGATGATTGCACCCAGAGTCAACTACCCATTCGTTCTATGCAGAATGCGATAACAAGGCTTGAGAATTTTTGACTTGGAAGGTGAAATTTTCAGTGGGTCAATGAACAATGTACATATCTCCTTCAAGGCGTTTAAATTTATCCTCTAAATTGTCTCTCTTCTTGTAGAATACCTTCTTCACATGTCCAGTATTTTCATAGTACTAACATGTCTTCTTATTTCGACTTTGACGGGGTACATATATTTTCCCTTTAGGTTTATATTCATGGCATCCAGGTCTCTGTGTAGAGGTATCAAATCTTACTCTTTCCTTGTGATTCGAATTGATCTTTCCCTTGAGTAAGTGGTTTTGATGTTTACCACCAAGATTTCCTTCTTCAAGAAATATGTGTTGATCAGTAATCAAAATACCATAGAAAGCTTCAAAGGTGTATTCCTCGCCATATTCCTTGTGTGCCTACCAGTTGGTGTGGAAAGTCGAAATGAACACGTCGAATGGTGTTCTCAAATTCATCAAGACCAGCTCGATCAGTTGTTCGTCTTTCTTCTGATAATTCTTTCCACATTCTCCCAATTTCAAATGGATTTCATTTACATGCGTTAGATATTCCTCTATTTTGTCAAGAGAATGAGGATCGAGAGAGATAAACTCTTTCACCAACTGTATGACATGGCTTTGATCGTCTCTATCGAACAACGACTTCAGTTTCTTCCAGAATTAATGTGGGAAATCGATCCCACTAATGTCAAAATGAATCTCCCGCAAGATATAGGTCGTAATGACCCCCACATCCTCATCCTTCTTTCCATCAACAATGAACTTTGTCTAATCATCTGTTGGATATGGAATCACAGTCTTCATATACTGCCACATTCCTTTACTCTTCAACAGGGTTTCCATGTCGGGTGCCCATACTGCATAATTTTATTCATTCATAATTACAGGATCAATCTTTGAAGCCATCTTCGATATCCAGACATAATTTGTTCTTTTTCAACAAGTTCCAATCGACAAACCACCAGCCCAAATTCAATTGCACAACAGATCCAACTCAACAAAGTTTTTGGATAACAGGCGAGGTTTCAAACCATCGACTCTGATACCATGTTGGGGAATAAGGTGGAACCTGATATGAAACTAACAAACACTACTATAGATAATAAAAGAAGGAATCAAATTTCAAAGGCAGAAAGATGGTGTCTAAAGACACTATTATAGCACTTAAGCAAAACACACTATGATAAGAACATCACAATGCATATTGGCCATCTTGTACACAACAATGATATCGCCATGATGATAATGACCCATAGGGTCTACTATTTATAGCTTCAATATCTAACCAAATTCCATGAAATCGGGAAAATCTTGTCCACATAGAACTGCCAGTTGTTAGAGTTGACTCTTTCAAATCTAAGTTGTCTAGTTGGCTTGACAATGATGCTTGACCTGAACATCCATGCGTCCAAATCATATTCAATTTCTCGGCTTGTCAATCCACCGATTGACTATCTTTGATTGATGGTCGATTGTCCAACCAACAGACTTGTCAACTACTCGACCGACTAATGTAGAGATCTGGTTGATTGCCCAACTGACTATTTCCATATGCAGGTCAACCGATTGAATCCAAGAGATGTGTGATGATCCATTAGGGCTTGATGTTCCAACACTAATATTTTTAATATCTTTCCATCCAGATAGTTAGTTTCATATTTTCAATTCATATTACTTGCATAATTTAATATGGCTACTTTAAGTGATATTTTTCTTACTAGTACCAACTACTTCTCATGGAAATCCCATATGGAGGATGTACTACGAAGTAAAGTATTGTATTATATTACCTTGGGAAAAGAAAAATCCCCCACCAATGCCGAAAAAAATCCAAATGGGATATTAAAAATGACGAAGCACGTGGATTAATTAAAATGTCCATCTCTCTAGATTTACAGTTCCACCTTCAAGGAATTGATGACCTAGATGAAGCTGTGGATAATATAGAAAAGGTATTTGGTAAACACAATGTGATTCAAGCCCACCAGCTTGAAAATTAGTTAATGTTTTTAAATCCCAATGACTTCCCTTACATTGAAGATTATTTATCTAAGTTCAAAACACTTAGACTTTTACTTCAAGAGTGTAAAATAGATATGAAGGATGATAAATGTATATATGTTATTATTGCTAAGTTTGGTAGTGCATATTCGTTTTTTGTATCTACCTTTTACTCCAAATAAGCTCTAGGGGATTTATACATAAAACCCTCTCTTGAATTGTTTTGTGATTTTCCAATTAGAGAGAAAAATAAGCTCTTGCATCTTGGAGTGATCAACACTGTAAGTACATCTAACAAAGCATTAGTGGCCCAACATAAAGATAAATCCAAGCTTCCAAAGAAACAACATACTCATAACAACAAGAAAAAAAAAGGTTCCAAACCCTCTCAACCAATTACTATTCCCAATGGTGACAAAGGACCAAAATCAACAATTAAGAAGACTGAAATGCATTGCAATTTTTGTGGGTGATATGGTCATCTAGAGTCTAAATGTTTTAAAAGGATGAAGGCCTTAGAAGCAACAATAAAGAAGCACATCATCATTCTTTATTATTCTTATTCTAGCCTTTCTTCTCATGGACATGCACTTTCTACTTTTGGTTTCTCCTTCAATGCAACATCTATGTCTTCTTTTGATGAGTGGCTTATTGATTCTAGAGCACCTTATCATATGGCTAAGTATAAATCCATTTTTTGTTGTTTTTAATGAATGTAACACCAAAAAAATATTTTTTGGCAATAATAGATCTCTTATTGTTGTAGGGTCTGGAACAATTTAGTTAGATGATGGTCATTTCAATGATGTATTATGTGTTCCAAGTCTCTCCTGCAACCTTCTATCAATATATCATATCACTCATTCAGGTGAACGTAAAAAAATGGAGTTTTAACCTCACCAAGTTGTAATCAAGGATTTAAAATATCATAAGCACGTCATAGCAACTAGAATTGTTGATGATATTATCAGGTTGTACAAATTTGACAACTTTTGGTCATCATCTTTTTCATCAATTTTATTGCTCATAGTGGTGACTTGAACCAAATTTGGCATGAGTGGTTTGGTCATCTAAACTATCACTCATTGCAGCAACTATGTAACCAAAATATGGTGACTATTCTTCCTCTCATTTCTTGCAGAGATAGTGTTTGTGTCGGTTGTGTTCTCAACAAACATTATCGGGACAATTTTGACAAATGTGCCTCTCGAAACACCTCAAACCCCTTGTAGCTTGTTCGTAGTGATTTTTGTGGTCTACTTCCTTCTCCTTCTTTCTCTAGATGCAAGTACCTCTTAACTTTCATTGATTACTTCTCCAGATGCACTTGAGTCCATTTCTTAAAAATTAAGAGTGAAGTTCTTGACATGTTTTGGCCTATAAGGCCATTGTAGAAAAACAATCTAGACATCAATTACAGAGGTTAAGAACAGATAATGGAGGTGAATATGTTAATAAAAAATTCACAACTTACTACAATGCATAGGGCATTAAAATGCAACATATTGTTCCATATACACCACAAAAAATGGTGTTTTCGAGAGAAAGAATCAAACCTTAAAGGAAATGACAAATTATATGATCCAATTTAAGGGATTAAGACTTCATTATTGATAAAAGTCATCAATTGAGCCAATTACATAGTAAATCACACTCCCACAAAGGATTTAAAAAATATAACACTGAAATAAGCATGGAGTAAAATTAAACTAGATGTAAGCCACTTTCATGTGTTTGGTAGTGAAGCATAGGCTCACATTTTTTATGAAAAAAAAAGAGAGCATTATAGCCAAAAAGTGAGAAGTGCATTTTTGTTGGATATTTTGAATATGTAAAAGTTATAGGCTTCTTCAACCTCATTCCAATGAAATAATTGTGAGAAGAGATGTTAAAATTGATGAAAATCTCTCAGCCTAAAAGCCAAATTCGACACTTGTGCCATCTTTGGTCGGAGATCCATCTTCGATGTTTGTTCCATCTTCTCTTCCCAACATTTATATTAGTGATACTATTTTGGTTTCTTCTTTAGATGATGACAATGAGGATGAAAATCCACCCCCACCTAAGCACCTTCCTCTAGTTGAGATTCCATTGAACAGGAACCTACACCAACACTACAACTTTTCAAATGGGTTTGTTCAACATGAGAAGCAACTAGCGATCTTGCTAGTGATCCCACGGGTCAAAAATATACACGTTCACATTTCCATCAAGCCTCCTGTCTTTTGGATTGATTTCCAGAGACTCACGATCTAGAAACATTTGCAAAAACTTCTAGCCATCTAGAATAGGACATAGCAATGAATGAAGAATATATTTCCTTAATAGTGAATGATACTTGGGATCTTATACCTCTTTTGAAAGGAAGAAAACTTGTTAGATATAAATGGGTATATAGAACTAAGTATGCATCAGATGGAACTATTGAAAGACCCATTTAGTTTCCAAAGGATTCTCTCAAGTTGAAGGCATTGACTATAATGAAAATTTTTCCCTTGTAGCCAAAATGAATACCATCCACCTTGTTCTATCCCTTGTTTCCTCACACAGATGGAAGGTCCATCAAATGGATGTTAAATATGACTTCTTGCATGGGGATTTGCAAGAATAAATTCACACTGAAAAACCTCTTGGCTATTTTCAAAATGACTCTAGCTTGGCTATGTTCAAGATGACTCTAGCCTTGTATGCCACATTAAGAAATCTCTTTATGGTATTAATCAAGTTCCTCAAGCTTGGTATGCTAAAATGGATAGATTTCTTCTTGACATTGACTTTTATCGATGTCATTCTAACCCCAATGTCTATTCCAAGAAATTAAGAAGTCATATCATAATACATGTTCTTTATGTTGATGAACTTATCATCAATGGTAGCAACCCTAAAAGTTTAGCCTATGTGAAATCCAACCTTAAGAATAAATTTGAAATGACAAACTTAGGCTATTTAATTATATTATTGGCCTCCAAGTATTGCAAACCAATGAAGGAATTTAACTTTACTAATCTAAGTATGCATGTGACCTTTCCTGCTTTCACATGGAAGATTGTAAACCGACCCCTTCTGCCTTCCAGTATAGAGTCAAAATTGTTTCCAACTATACTACTCCTGAAGTATATGCCACTTTGTATTGTTAGTTAGTTGGTATCCTCTTGTATTTGACTCATACTCATTCAAATATTTCCTTTGTTTTTGGTCTTGTTTCCTGGTATATGTAAACACCCCATGAAATCCATTGGAAAGAAACAAAAATGATACTTTAGTATATACGGGATAAAGTTTAGTTTGGAATACATTACAATTCAAGGGGGGACTCTTTTGTTGGTTTGTTCCACTGATTCCCATTGGGTTGACAACCCTAATGGTTGAAAACATATTGTAGGTTATATTTTTTATCTAGTTCCAGACCTGTCACTTGGGTTTGTAAGAAACAACAGGCTCATTTTATTTCTTCAACAAAACTAGAGTACCGAGAAGCGCTTAATGCAAGTCAAGAATCCTTATGGCTTTGAGAGAACCTGTCAAAGTTTGGATTATAGTAGTAGCATATGACAACCCTTTGGTGTGACAATCAGAGTGTCATCGATATCACCAAATATACAATTCAACATCAACACAACAAACACATTGAGATACAAATGCACTTCTTCAGAAATCTCATTCATGATCACGTTCTTGAAGTGCTCTTTTTGCCTACAGATGATCAAGTTATTGACATTTTCACAAAGTCTCTTACAAAATCAAACTTTTCCAAACCTCGATCTATGTTAGGAGTTCAGGAAATTGTCATTAAGGGGGATATGCTCTAATCCCTCCTTTATTCTCCTATTGTGTCACCTTTGTAAATCCTTCAATCCTATCCCAAGTTGTTTTTAAGAGTGGATGTAAGATATTTAGACACTTAGGAGTTAGTTAAGATCAACTTGGTCTAATGTGTCTTTAGGTAAAAGTGTGTTTCTTTAATGTGTTGCTTTAGTATGCATTTGTAGTTATGTAATCTGACAGTCATGATATGTTCTAAACATAAATTGATATTACAACTCATGTTCTCCTTAATAATAACAGCTATTGATCTGTGGCTTAACACCCAATTCGTCCATGATCTCCATTTAAAGAGCATGGATGTTTATTTGTTGAAGATCTATTGTGAGAAACTCTTATATACAAATCTTTTTTTTGCATTTATATATTTCCTAAAGTGGTCACTTTGTCTAGGGCCATGAATTGTTTCCCTCTTAGAGGGTTTTAACCATGTAAAAACATTGGTGTACTGATCTTTGATCTAGTTGTGTGAGCCGTTTCTTAAGATATTCATCTTGTGTGGAAATGCCCTACTTTGTCAAACAAAGCTTTATAGCTCCATACTACATGTATTCTCAACAATATTAAGAATATAGATCTTAGCAAAAATATAATAAAATGGAATTGATGTATGAGGACCCCTTGTTTGTGAGACAAGGGCCTCCATTTGTGTAGTGATTTGACTACTTAAGTCTACCAAGGTATACATATCCGACCCCTCTTCAAGTTTGAACTTGTGAACTCCTAGGAGGAAATACATATTCTTAATAGTTTGGCCCACTCAACATGTAAAAAAAAAAAAAATGATTGTGCAATTGTTCTTAAAAGTTGAAATCCCTTCTCACTCAAATTGTGTTAGATAAAGGTAATCAACGCCACACACAAATTTTAGATTATGAGAGAATTTTCCCTTGATTTAGACTATTTTTTAATCATGGGAATATGTCACTGTCATGTGTCTAGAATTTACACTAGTGATTCATGAAACCATGGCTACGCATGGAAAAATAAGTTGTATAGCCATATGCCCATTTACATGTGATTAAATTACAACTCCAAATTGAATGCTTACAATTTCATTCCCAAACATGTGATTCTCAAATAATTTACATGCTTTATTGCCTATATACCATTTACTCTCTCCATGGCTCCCATCATCAAACCACTCTCACTAGAGAGTCTGGGTTTGCCTTGCTTGGATTCCAAATGTAAAACCTATATCGAGAGAAGAAACATAAAAAATAACAAATCAATCACAAAATGCACAAGATATTTTGACCATGGAAAACCTTTACCAGGAAAACCAACTTTCAAAGATATATCCTTATTTACCTTGGCCAATATGGCCAAGCCAACCAAAGAACAAGTCATTCAACATTTTACAATGGAGTTCTTCAAGCCTTTAAATATGTTTCATCACATGGAAATACCATGGGAAAATACCATGGATCCATAAACCATGAAATGTAAACCCATCATTGATTGTATCAAGGTTATCTTAGCTACTCTATGACCAAGTCAAGATTAACCCAACACTAAAGGGGAGAATATGAATCCCTCTAGGTGGAAAGATTCAAAGATGGACCACCACTGGGTGGAGGAAAAAAAAACCTTAATGGAACCCGTCATTGATTGTATCAAGGTTATCTTAACTACTCTATGATCGAGTCAAGATTAACCCAACACTAAAGGGGAGAATAGGAATCCCTCTTGGTGGAAATATTTAAAGATGGACCACCATTGGGTGGAGGAAAACAAGACCTTAATGGAACATAATCCTACTACTCTAATGAATTGCGTCCCATCTTCATAGGGGTACAACAAAAAAATTGATTTGGCCATGACTTAGGAATAAATTCCCCTCCCGTTGGCCTCTTTGCATGTGGATTCCTTTAGAAGGGATGGGCAGGGGGGGGGAGGAGAAAAGGCATGAATCGTATTCTTTGGATCAGGGAAGGGACCCAATTCTTATGGATCCTGGATGAGGCTAATAAATTAATGGTTATAGAGTCTCTAACATTCATTAATTACTGAGGTTGACTAGACTAAAATCAAGGGAAATAAAGGGGGGAAGGATAGATATGGGGGAATGTGATATTCAACTAAGAGATTTTGAATCAAGAGATTTTAACTAGTTTTTGTAAGTCACTCAAGCTAGGATGTGAAATTTGAAAGATATATCAACATTTAATCATTTATATATAGACATAACATTTCTATGAATTGTAAAATGCAAATAAGAATTATCCAAAGAGTGAGAAAATGGTTTGAAAAGTTTCTTGTAGATAATATAATTTTTTTACCCAACTCAAAAATTTGTTCTTAAACTTTTAATGTAACATTGCAAGTTTATTACCATTAAGCATGTCTTTACCATATAATAAAAGGAACATAACAATAAAAAAATTATGAGCATCACATGAAAATACATATTTATAGTGGAAAACTTGAGAATCGGGAGCAAAAACGTGTCCTAAATGTCCATTAAATCACATAACCATATGTCCAATATAGTCCACTCAAGCATATGTTTTGTGTCCCAGTTGCATCCTTTGTCCATGTTGATCTTGTCCCACTCCAACGTCTCACAAGATAATGAACAACATAACACATCTAACTTCTTGGAACCCTTTTTCACTCAAGCTCCACTCAACTTAATCATAACTCAAAGGTCCTAATGTGACCATCAAGGTTGACATAGATAGATATCCCTTAAATCGCTCATCAACTTAGCCACTTTTAACCCTTAGATCAATAAAGAGTCAACATGTACATTAACACATAAAAATACCAAATCAAAATTTATCACTTAGGAAAAGTCCCATTTGACCCTTGAATGCTAGATAACTTCCTAGCTATGTTATTGCATAATTTTTGTTCCCAAAAAGTATTTGGCATATCTTTCCTTAAGTTGATTTTGTGCCTGTTATCATAGGATTTGTACTTGTGCAAATCCCTCCACAAAATCCCCAAATATTGTTTAACTGTGAAAGAACCTACCATTGTCACCTAAGTAGGGACTTCCCTTGTTTTAGTGATGGAAGAGGTCCACCACAAGGGAGGCTTCCCTAGTGACCTCAAGGGATCAAATAGCAAGATATAGCCAAGCGTGCCACCCCCTATCTTGATCACCTACTAGTTAGGTCTAGGTCTAGGTCTAGGAAGGGAGTGAGGAATTGCAAGGTAATTGGTGTACATATACAAGACAATAAATAATTTGCAACATATATTGACAATTACCAAGCTAAAGCATGCAATACTGACTTCTTTAGACATTAGACAAGTAAAATTGTTATGGTCATTGCAAATTATAGTAGTAAACAATTATATAACAACAATAATTAGATTGCAAGAAGAAGAAGAAGAAGAAGAAGAAGAAACAATGCTAAATAATATGGAAATTGAGCATGAGAAGTAAGCATTAAACAAGTAGATAATTATTCAATTGCTAGGAGTGATTTATGAACAAGTTAAGCAACTTATAAATAGGTGTATGCAACAATCTAATGTGATTTTCAGTGGTTGTAGAAAACTTTTATAACAACAACAAGAAATACTTGAAATTTTCTATAGTTAGGGTTAGTGATGCTAGTAGGATGCTTAAGAGAGTGATAAATGTGATTTTAACAACTACTATAGCCACAATAACACTCCTAGATTAGTGTCGTTGTCTTCTAGGGCTTATGGAGTCTCAAATGCATCTAACTTGAAGATTGATCTAGATGAAACCAATGAGGTAGAATCTAAACCCTAAGGTGCAAGCACATTTTGGCATTAGGGTTTAAACTTTGAGGAATAAGGTACCTAGGGTGCAATCACGTTTGGGCCCTAGGTGTCATTTTCTCTTCTTATAGATTCACTTAGGTCAAGGATCAAATGTCTACGGTTAAACCTTGAAGTGCAAGCACTTTTGGGCCTTAGGATTTTAACCCTAGCAAGGACGTTTCACAATCTTGGACAAATAAAACTTTTTGAAGAAGAGAAGCACTTATGTCTTCCTCTTAGGGTTTCAACCAAATAATGATATAACTTGCAACAAAATAGAAATTTAACCATTAACATTAACAAGACAAGATAAAATTGCAAAAAATTAATTACTTCATCCCAAGAATCAAGACAATCAAACCTAATTGCAAAAATTATCCATCCAAATGAGAAAACCATCCACAAAACATCCTCCTTCAAGCATGGCACATAAGAGAAAAGATCCAAAGAGCTAAAAAGGGAGAAAATTTCAGAAGTGTAACCCCATAATGTGTGAGGAATTGTGATGATCCAAATGAAAGTGAATGCTAGCCTTTATATATGAAGCTAGGCTTCGTGTTTTTTCCACATAAAATAACAAAACTTAATTAGAATTGGGGCCAACCCCTCATTTATCCTCTGCAAAATGTCAAACTGTCAAAATTCCATCAAAATTTCCACACATGTGGTGACATCAAACCTCCAAAGGCTAAGAGAGGACCTCTAAAGGCCATGTGGCATCTTCCAGAGGTGGAGTAATGGAAAAGGTGTGTCCCCTCAGCCATGGTCATGTCAAATCATCATTAGTACCCCAAGATTAAGTGTGATAATTATATGAATTAGGGATTAGTTCATGGTTTATGGTGTCATAAATCCATTTCTATGAGCGTCTTTGTAGAGGGAGCACTTGCTACTTGAGATACCCTTTCCTTGGTAATTTTTGCATTTTGAACCCCTTAATTGCCTTTTGATACCCATTTTTCATTTTCAAGCCCCCTTTACAGGTTTCAAGATTTATTCTTTCATTTTTAATGGACTATAGTCCTTTTATGACTGTGCATTCATTCACATTAGGGCAGGGGCGATTACCATTAGACGGGGTAGAGCTCAAGTTGGTTTGTGGATTTTATGGTGGCCTTTATCATCATTTATAGCATATACATATATAGCAATTGCATCAACCTTTGGGCCTTCAACCCCTTCTTCTCATGAGTGAATGAACAATGACCCATTACTAAATTTTAGTGCAGTATGAGAGGTTCTATGATGGGAAGTGTTAAGTATGGTGGGGAACAAAACGTTATCCTTTTGAAGCCCCCCCCAGCAGTACCCCTTTTCCCTGGGCAGTGACAACATGGGACTAGGGCATAGAGGCTGACCACCAAGGTGAAACAAGGAAACTAACACAACTTTCCAATCTAGTGACCCATTATCCAACTTAAAACAAAGATCCTCATCCAAATGCCCAACAAATTAAGCACAACACTTTGCATGAAATAAGGATTAACATACCTTGTGGTGATGTTGTCTTACCATCTCCCATACACTGGGTTGTTTGGATGTGATGAGCCTTGGTTGATCTTAGTTGTAGAGGCAAATGAGGGGGGTTGTTGGGTTTCCATCTATGGTCATGTTGATCATCATCATGGTTAGGATCATTGTCTCCATTGCAGGCCATGAGACATGATCTCCTCTAGTTACCCTTAGGCATGGGGGGGTAACTGTGCCTACAAAAGTCTATTAAAAAACTTCCATAAATTTATTGCATTGTCTTTCCCTATGATTTCTTTGCTTCCCCTTTTTCCCCTCTATCTTCTCTTCTTTTTTGGCTCTTTGTAGCCTCTAATTATGCTATTATGTCTCATCTACACTAAAAATCCCTCAATTTGTCTACATCATTAACTGACTACCCTGTCAAAAAATGTTTCAAAAATTTCTTAAAAATCCCCCCCTTGGACTTGCTCAATTTATAATATTTTAGTCAACTTGATGTCTTGTAAAATTAATTTTCAAAAAGTTATTTCCCTCTATCTCTAGACTATACTTTCAAAAAAAGAATTTTCTTCATTGTCTTATCCCTTATTTTTCTTCATGTCCTAGTCTATTCTTCATGTATCGTCCTTTTGCAGAAACCTTCTTGTGATGTCATATTCTTTGTTTGTCCTCTTTCTTATGCTTGTATCTACTACTTCTTTATCTTCTTTCTTCTCCTCTGCTTCTATTCATCTAGTGTCGTCCTCTTTGTCTTCATTTCTTCATTATGTGTCATCTTTCTTTTATTATTAGTGTACTTATGTTTTTTTTTCCATTTTATTATCTTCCTGCATTTCCTTTTCCTTGGTTGTTGACTCCTGCTTGCTTATCCTATGTTTATTTGTCCTATGTTGTCCCTTTGGTCTCTCATTCTCACATTCCATGTCCTTGTGTCCTATTTTGATACTTTTTCATTTGCCATTCCCTTCAATAATGTTGTTGGCACAGGGGCAGACCCAGGGTTCAACGCTAAAACAACGCACCAACAAAACCCTAACTACCGACCCTTTTGGAAACACCTGCGAAGCAGATGAAGTCTTACCTGAGGTAGAGGCAGGGGTGGTTGCAGGACTCAGGTGTCTGCAACCTTAGTTGGGACACATATTTGTGATTGTAATAATTAGAAGAGCACTTAGCACTGACATTTCATCAATATTTAATCATTTTTTACTCCACAGATAAAACAAAGCATCGCATCATTCATCCAGATCTGGTGTATCTAAGCACTTATCGTAAAGAGGTAGATTAAATCTAGCAGATTCAAGCACTACGCACATTCACATAGGTCAGATCTACATCCATATACATCATTAGCACAAAGCATAAAAAGATCTATCTATCTATATCAAAGCACTTAACAAGTAAAGGCATAAACACATCAACACATGGCACAAAGCAAAATAACACAGTATTTATGTGGTTCACCCCCACCCTGGGGCTATGTCCACCAACTCTTCTTCTTTAGTAGCTTATTCAATAGGTTACATGCATAGAGCCTCAAAACCCTACTCCGCATAGGACAGAAGATCTGCGCAGCTCGCTAGATCCTCCTTCCCCGAGCTAGGATGAAACACTAAGCCTTCTACAGTCACTTGCACTCATCTCTGTAAGCTTCACATAGTATGAATGGAGCACTTACAATCCTTCAATCACATAGATCTTTCACTTAGCCAACTACTTTCTATATATCCTCACTACATTGCCTTAACATCTATTTATACTTCACAAAAATAGGCCTAAACATGGGTAAACCCATGGGCCGACATCCCATACCCGTTACATAATCCCAAATCCCAAAAAGGACCCAAAAAGGGGCCAAGATCCCACGATCTCTACTTCGTCTTGCACTCCGTCTTTGACAGGTTGTCGAAGTTCCAAAATAGGTCAAACTTGATCAAGGATCTCCCAAAACTTGGTCAAGGGCTAACATGCCCCCAACACTCAGCTGTGACTCGTCCCGAGTCACTCTAATCTGGGCAGTTCTGCTTGGAAAGCTTCATATAGGATCGAGCTTCTTCGACTTAGTGTTGTGCCATGACCTATTGTGTAGCAAACTCTTGGATGACTACCTCATTCACAAGTCCCTCGAGGCGTTGTTCAGCTACAAGGACAACCTGCTCCAGTTTTGCTCCTCGACCTTCGACCTCTGTGAACAATTGATAGGCCTTATATTGCACAGGTTGGAGCCTCTGAGTTACTTCCATAACTATGTTTTGGATAGTGTGGATCTATTGTTGGGTGGTGCATTGCTATAGGGAGAGCTTCATTCTTTCCACAACTGCCA
This sequence comes from Picea engelmannii, assembly GCA_009831015.1. Classification (NCBI taxonomy): domain Eukaryota; kingdom Viridiplantae; phylum Streptophyta; class Pinopsida; order Pinales; family Pinaceae; genus Picea; species Picea engelmannii. The sequence goes on along the minus strand of ML784207.1, from coordinate 224,612 downwards.
GGGGCTTCAACTGTGCTTGTATCTTTTTGGCTTGGTACTTTTCCTCTTGGAGCTGCGACTCTAGTGCCTTCAGTTCTAGATTTTCAGTGAGTTTCTCATAGGTCTTGCAACTATGATCGGTGAGTTTCTTGCATTCCATAGCAAGGGATTTTATTCACTCAACTGCTCTTCGAGCAATTGCTTATCTTTGATCCCTTACATCCTGTGGAGTCTCGAGAACTACACGGAGCTCTAAGTCTACTATGAATTGCTGTAACTGCTAGATAACTTCTGTGAGATTATCTACTTGCTTCGTGACTCGGTCCTCTGCCTTTATTTCTATGACTGTCACAGAGCGAAGTGCTCTGCTGACCACTTCTTTCACTTCGAGTTGCTCCATGAGAAAATGTTCTTTTCCTTGTTATATCTGTGATTTTTCTTCATCGAAATTTGCTTGGAGGGAAATATTTTCTTGTTATGCAGTTCGACGCTGCTCTACAAGTACTCCTTGAACTTGCGTCAAAGCCTAGGTGGCTTGTTCTGTTTCCTCTTGTGCTCAGTGAAGGCGAGCTTCGACTGTCTCAGCTAGTCGGTGGAGTTGGGCTGGCTCATCTCCCAACTCTGGTTGTCCCGATGGCATAGGCGCAGTGGAGACTGCGCGGCTAGACTGAAGAGCATGTTGTACCCCTTAGATCTCGACTTCAATCCTATCATACATTTCTTCCTGCTTCGCTCTTTGTTTTTTTGCTATCTCTAGTGAAGCATCATTCAGGGATGCAATGATGAAGTCAAAATCATCGGAGGTGAGGATAGTCTGCATCTTGGTCATGGTGGCTTTTGATTTCTTCCACGAAGAGGGTCTCTGGGGAGAAACCTTCCTCTTCTTCAGGGGGTCAGTCTCATCTCTTGGTGGTGTTACTTCACCTTTATTTTGTTCAGCTTCTCTGTCCTTCATCTCTTCTACATTGTCATCACCTCCTCGCTTAGGTGATATAGAAGCAATATTCCCTGAGGCACTACTTAGGTATTGGACCTTTTCAGTCTTCTTTGTTTTTTTGGGTCCAGGTGTATCATGTGCAGTTTTTGTCCTGTCAAAATCAGACATTTCTGTAGGGTCTGCTGGAATAAGGATGTCTGTGGACTAGTCCTTAGTGATCTTCTCAAGGTCTTCTTCTGAAAGCTTATAATATGACTGGAGCTTCTCTTGATGTTCATCTTCTCATGCTGCAATGTAGATGAAGTGTCGATCTGCGCTGAACTTCATCAGAGGTCAGAACCTTTGTAATGTGTTCGGGGTCATGCAAGGCTCGGCTTCGATGGCTCGCTTTATCTGGAGGTAGTATGTATGAAACACAACATTCGACTGCCACTGTTTGTTCATATCATTTGAATACCACAGGGTAGTGAACTTCGTGGCAAGTGGTTCAAATGGCTCTATGTCAGGGAAGGTCACTCCTTTTGGCATTTCCCAGGAAATAAATGCAATGAGGACCAGGAGCCAGCTGAAATGAAATTCATAACCTTGATCCTGTGCTTCTCGAAAATCTAGTTCCAACTGGTTAACTAGGTACTTCACCCAGTTCATCTATAGGTATTCCGCGCACTTCCCTGCGAGGTCAACGACAAAGCCAGTGACCTGCGTAACTCGGTTCTTTCTTACTAACATTCTATCTATTAGTTGACATGCAAGGCATACTACGCCACTCTAGATGGAAGCTACATTGTAGCCTCTTGTTCCCTTCTCAACATCACCATAGGTGTCCTTGATCTCCTGTGCTAGTGCGCGATCTGCGGATTTTCCTGGATAAACGTCCTATGGGTCAAGTCCTTGCATACTCAGGCCTATGATCCTGTGGATCAGTGTTGGCTCAACTATAATGTGGTGGTCTATCCATAAGTAACCACCATGGTAACATGACAACAACATCTTGACACATGCATTGACTTCCTGGTGTCTTTTGAAGTGTGGTATCTTCATGACATTCAACAGGGTGGACTGCGCGAGGTCCATAGTCCACTGCTGAGGTATGATCTTCGAGTTCTTCCCTTTTGTTCTAGTTAGGTACTTGTATGGGGTGAGCATACCATAGAACTTGCGATCTCCAAGGTTGAAGTCACTGAACTTCAATGCTATGATCTTATCCTGGTTTGTTCGAACTGTGCGTATCCCCTTCAGGAGGTACGCAGTGACTATTGATACTGACAGGGGGGTGAATCAGTATCAAGTACAATTTAAAACCTTTTTCAACTTATACTTAAACCATTCAACTATATCCAGTGAGAAATGAACAATAGTATAAGAGTTACACCAATACACCATAATACACCATGCACAATATATGAGAAATAATCAATAGTTTATTGTTCAAGGGAAGTAATGACTTCCAAAGGTAGCTACAACTTCCAAATGTAGAGGGAGGGATAAACCTCCAAGAGGAAGATACAATCCTTCAATATCAAGAGAGATTTGAACTCTCCATCCTTTCCCCTTCCTTCCACCCAAGAATATATGAGAGATAATAAAAATTTACATTAAATCATCACCATCAACCAATCATCACATAAAACCTGATAATGCTTCTTGAGACTTCTTCAATTTTTGCAATTCTTCAATTCTTGGAGTACTCTGATCTTGTAGATAATATTACTCAATGTATTCTCTGAAACTCCTCCAATTTTCACTCAAATCCTCCCCAAAAAGAGGTTATAGAAAGACTGGTAGACTTTATTCAATTCTGGTTTGTTCAGAAGACCCAACTTGTACAACATGCCCCGTGCTCAATATTTAACAAATGATTCTGAAAATCGCACACAAGAAAATATAGTCTGTAATATTTCCAATGGAAGTGGTCCCACTTCATTTGGATTCTGTATGAAAACGTTATGACTGTTTTACCTGGAACACCTGTTTATTGACTAACTTCAGGACTGGTCACAAACCCTATCTTCCATAGAGTGTATCTCCATAATTGTAGCGAATCAAGAGCTGAAATTTTTACCAGAGGTACCTTGACATGTATTCTCAATACCATAGCGATTTCACCATTTGAATCATTCTAGAAAATTTTTTATAGAAAAAATGGTAAGATGACCTGAAAATAACATACCTTAGAACACATCACCAAAAGACTTCATCCTCCCTTGAAATCCGGCCTTCTTATCTTCTTATTACCTCTGAAATTTGAATTATATAAAAATGAATGTATAATGATGTTTATTTATACCATTTATGTCACTTCCTTTTAACATTAAGACTGACCCGACACTTTCTTATTTTGTAATTCTTTTCTTTAATTATTTTCAGGGCCTACATGTACTTCTTTCTTCAATTCACTTTGTCATCTTCAAAAATTCATTTCTCCTCAACCATGAGGATCCACGTGATGTGCCACATACCACCGGAAACAACATGATGTATACTATCCATTCATGGGTGTTTTATGTGCATGTGCATTGTCTTTCATGTCCAAATACCTTTATCAATCTTACGGTTCAAAACCCATGACTAGGGTTGACATCAATGACAATAACCAATCTTCCAACAATCTCCCCCTTTGTCATTGATGGCAACACTCATGCTCCCCCTATCATCATGATCCCAATTTCTCTCCCCCTTTGACATCAATGGCAAAGGTT
>ML784207.1:181551-200637 GCA_009831015.1 Picea engelmannii | reverse complement strand
CCAGTTGCATACATGCTTGCATTACCTGCATCTATGACTGTACATAATGTGTTTCATGTTTCACCGCTTAAGAAATATGTACCTGATGCTAATCATGTTATCGATTCGACTGTGATTCAGGTGGAACCAAAAGGTGTCCTGCAAGTGCATCCTATGTGCATATTGGACAGGAAAAACAAGCAACTCCGAAATCAAGCCATAGAGCTTGTAAAGGTCCAGTGGACCTGGTACGGTCCTGAGGACGCGACATGGGAGCATGCAGATATTATGCAGGCAGAGTACCCGCATCTTTTTGAAAATTTTGAAGGACACACAGAGGCAGTGTAAGTTGCACTGAGGACAGTGCAAAAATAAGGGGAGGGGGATTGTAGTGTCCCCAAGGCCAAGCCCCGTTACAGATCATGTTACATGCAAAGAATTGTAAATATTTTCTATAGGCTGGTGAGCCAAGTTTTGTATAAGCTGTAGGATTATGAGTTTTGTTAGGCCAGGGAGTCTAAGTGTTGAAGGCTAGGAGCCTGTTGATGTACTTGTATGTATGCAGGTCATATAATAAAATATAAATACCACCAGTGCAGACCGACCACGATGAAAGAGTGATGGGGGACTGAGCATCCACAGAGTGAGCAAGGGATCAAGGGGCTAAAAGGTGGGAAAGGGGCTGAGTAAGGAGCCTAGGGGGCTTAGGCCTGGAATAATATTTTATTATTGTTCCTAAAAATCCATGTGCACATTCTTTTATCCTAAGTCTTTTTGCAGGACCTGTGATTCCCCAAGTGGTGGAAGAAAGGCATACGAATCGAACGCATGCAGTTCCTAGGGTGACAAGTGTCAACCCTGGTGCATGCAAATATATACATTGAACTAAACCGTGGGTGGAAAAAAAAAAAAAAAGGCTCCTCCATTCTAAACCGAACCTCTGTGCGTGGAACCCGTACGAACTCTGTTGGATATCCTGATTCATCTCTGAACCCGTTAAGCTATTTCTGCCTGAGGAAAACCGTGTTTACCCTGTCCAGAGCTATGAGTCTGTGCCCGTTCCAGACAATCCCAAGAGCGCATTCCCTGAACCAGAATTCCCTGTGTTGAACTCGAGTGGAAGAATCCCTGGCGGTTCGGGGAAAATTGAGCTAGCCTGTGCGTGAAGCCTGCTCCGAAATCATCCTGTGAGATTATCCTATGACAGCTAAACCTTTTTGGGAAGCATTATCTGGGTTTTCCCGTGGATTGATGTGACTACGCAGTGTTGGACTGCGTGAGGCTTGTTGGCCTATGAGCGACTCCTCCAGGTGAGAGAGTGCACAGAGGGAGAAGAGAACTCCTGGAAGGAACCCTGTAGCTGCCACAGAGCCCAGAGAATTCCGGTCCGGTCTGTTCCTGTAACCCAAGGTAAGGGAGACTGGCAGCCAAAGGACTGTCTAGGTGACAGAGAAGGTGCACTCTCCTGGGGTTGAACAGGCATGTGGGGAATGAGGGTCTGTGGGCAGTGAGCATGGGAGATTCTTGGGAGAGCTTCTTCCTGGTGAATGTGTATGTGCCATCCTCCCTGTAACCTCAGCCTAGCCTAGGATTCCTTGCCTTGGGGTGGAGCTCGGTCCCAGCTCGGGGGTGACCTACTGTTGAGCTGATGAATAGTGTGGTCTAAGGCTGGGAGGTTCGTGGAAGGCCTGCACTTGGTTGGTGTAATTCTACAGCCAATAAAAGATAAGTATTGAATTATGGTTTATCACAGTTGAACAGGACTGTGCTGTTTTGTATCATGTTTTCCGTTGTGTAAATGAAGTAATGATGAATGCTATGGAACGTTTAATTATAGAAGTACCCAGATATGTTTCACTCTGTATTTTAAATGTGTTTAATTCTGTTAAATGCATGTGCTCATAAGGTATTGCATTGTTATAATTCCATGTACAGAGTGGTAAACTGAGAGGTTGGGAAAACTGGGGTAGTGAAGGGTACACTACAAATTGGTATCAGAGAAAAGGTGCACTACACTCCAACTTCCTTTAGCCCTCCGGGCTAGACCTTTGGCCCACGTGACCACTATTTCACAAGACCGCAGCCTTGTCTCCCATCGGGGTTTCGAACATCACGATGTCGAAATGCATAAACACCTTGTCACCGGAATTCCCGATATCCTAATGGCCCAAATGCCGATAGACGACTTCCTGTCTGGACTTTCCCCGATGGCTCCAATTTCTTCCACACGTCCTCCTCTGATGGACGGTCCTAGTTAACTCTCGGGATTTCGTAACTTCTGATGTCCTGGACGCCTCGTCCCTAGGACTCGCGAAATGCCGGACTCCGACTCCCTTCAGATCTCTGACATGTGTCCCAAGTGAATGGACAGTTCAAATTGCTCCTCACGTTTTCAAGACTTCTAATGTCCCGAAATTCATGACCTCAAGAACTCCGATTTCTCGAATGCTGATATCCCGATGTCTAGTACCCATATCTCCAGAATGGACGATCACATGACACACATCCTCTCTCAGATGGACGGCCCAGATTTGTGTCAGGGTTTTCAAGGTGGACTTACCCGATCTCCTGTGCACGGGAATGCTGATATCCCGACTCCCGATGCCTCGATCTCCACCACGTTTCTCCACTAACGGGTGGCCCAGATCATTTCCGGGAAATTTCCCATGGAAATTCCTAATCTCATGTCATCGAGACTTTCGATTTCCTGATATGTGAAACCTCGATGAGCCAACCCTCCTTTCGGGATTTTTCCTTCGGTTCACGAGCTTAACCCTCGTGCAACTTCTGTCAGATCTGACGGCTGATGGGCATCTGCTCAAGATCTAACGGCTCAGATCTGTCTCACCTCGCGCATTCTTCCACTACTTTGTGGATGTGGAAAGATCAACGGTCCAAATGTTCTCATGGACCTTGGGGGGTCTACGATCCTGATTTTCTTCGTTGTTCACGAAGATAGAGGGAAAAAGGGGTAAGGTAAGTAATGCCCTTGTCACTTTCGTCAATCTAACGGTCGTGAATGACCATGGGTCTTCCGACGGTATCTCATCTGTTGATTGATACATATCCCTATGCGGGTACTTCGAGATTTTAAGAGGGTTATTCCTCCTCGTACAGGGTTGTTAAGACTTGCATATTCAAGTCCTTTCTCCTGGCTCTTAGTAAACTTTTCTAAGGTGGGGAATCTCTGTGAAGAGATCTATTCCAGGGCATCCCTGGAGACAGACAAAGGGGAAACAGCTTCAGGAGAAAAGGCTGGGAGTCTGACTTGGTTCAATTTAAACATAATGAAATTCATTTATCAACATAAGCCATGCGTGGTTTTTCTGTTATAAGCGTATACAACTACTAGTACTGATTAAACATCAAACAATCATTCTTATAATGAAAACATTCATAGTTCCACAGCTTATGAGCATAGTTATTAAAAGACATATAGTTCAAGGTGCCAGAGGCAAAACACTTATCAGAAATACCACCAGGGTTAAATAACTGCCGAGAGGGGTGCTCGTTTCCACCCAACCGTAGGCGTAGCGACTCCCAGTGGATTTACCACTAGCCACCCCTGAGCTGAGACCACGATGCTGTGAGACTGTGTCTCTCTGTCTTCCAGTGACTAGGAGCGAAGGTTGCAATCCTTCCTCTCTGCTATCACTCACTCTGCGTAAAGCCAGAGTTCCCCTCGCATCTGCCCCCTCCAATCGCTTCTTCCCCACGCCTTATCCTCTTGCAAGGTTGTGTGTGGAACGATTACCCTCGCGCTGATTAGGCCTAACGGCTCTACGGATAGGCGGTTCACCTCCCCATCCCTCATTAAGCCATCAACCTACCAGCCTACAAGGCATTAAATTCAAGGCCAGCGAGCTGCTTTTGGTTCTTCGGGCTAGTGAAGTCCAAATACGGTAATAAATTCTCGGTGGAAGTTAACGCCACTTTTTCAGGTGCCTTCCACCGCCATCGTGGTCTCTTTTTCTACACATCCCCTCTCAGCAGTCCTACAATAATCTCAAAATGTCATTCACATTCATTGACCTTTTCCTCAAGGTCTGTTTACATCACATATTCACATTTATGAGTTTGCCATAGTTCTTGGCTAGTCCAGTCATATTTACAAGCTGGGGGAAATAGGGTGTTACATGAATCCTCCCCAAAAAGATGTTATAGAAAGAATGGTAGACTTTATTCAATTCTGGTCTGTTCAGAAGACCCAACTTCTATAGCATGCCCCGCGCTCAATATTTAACATCTTATTCTAAAAATCACACACAAGAAACTATAGTCTATACTGTTTCCAATGGAGGTGGTCCCACTTCATTTGGATTCTATATGAAAACATTATGACTATTTTACCCGAAACACCTATTTATTGACTAGCTTCAGGACTGGTCACAAACCCTATCTTCCATAGAGTGTATCTCCATAATTATAGCGAATCAAGAGATGAAATTTTTACCAGAGGTACCTTGATATGTCTTCTCAATACCATAGCGATTTCACCATCTGAATCGTTCTAGAAACAAAGTTATAGAAAAAATGGTAAGATGACCTGAAAATAACATACCTTAGAACACATCACCAAAAGACTTCATCCTCCCTTGAAACCCGGCCTTATTATCTTCTTATTACCTCTGAAATTTGACTTATATCAAAATGAATGTATAATGATGTTTATTTATACCATTTATGTCACTTCCTTTTAACATTAGGGCTAACCTGACACTTTCTTATTTTGTAATTCTTTTCTTTAATTATTTTCAGGGCCTACATGTACTTCCTTTTTCAATTCACTTTGTCATCTTCAAAAATTCATTTCTCCTCAACCATGAGGATCCACGTGACGTGCCACATACCAACAGAAACAACATGATGTATACTATCCATTCATGGGTGTTGTATATGCATGTGCATTGTCTTTCATGTCCAAATACCTTTATCAATCTTGCGGTCCAAAACCCATGACTAGGGTTGACATCAATGACAATAACCAATCTTCCAACAGTGACCATGGTGTACTCAAAATCTCATGATACACTATCACGATTCACTGCGCCAGCCAGAGGCATAATGTAATCAAGAAATATGGTTGGAATCAGTTTTGCATTTGCGAGGTCGTCTTTATGCTTATTTCTCTTTTTTGTTGATGGCCGGGACGGTCCGGATCCATGAGCAGTCAATGGAGAGGCTTGCAGTCCTCTCATCGATGACACTTGTAAACTTGTAGACATCGACATGACTCTTTCATTCACGAGGTCGATCAAAACTTCTTCAACAAATTTCTCTACAGCGCTCAACTCGTCCGACATACACACTCGGGGTTGGAAATCTTTGGGTTTGAGGAGTAACTTAGACACTGCAATAGGATAGAGGGCAATATCGCAATGACCACTGTGTAAAATAAACAAGTTTGCGAGCTCAAATTCACGATTAGAAAAAGTGTTCTCGGTGCATGGTGCGACATGATAAATAGATAACTTGGTAGCGGATCTCTTGCAACGGGCGAGAAACCTTCATTAACTCTATTATGTCCATTATGGCACGGTCCAATGGTCTGTTGGCGAACCATAAATTCCTTTCTTCCCGTTCGATGGGTTGACCGAACAGTTATATTGGTCCCAATGACTATATTGCTTCACCATGGCAAAGTGCCATGTGACGTTGTTCTGTTATCTCAGCGAAGCTCCAATTTTTCAAATTTTCCTTCTACAAAGTTTCCTCTAGAACCTTCTCCAACATGTTGATCCTAGTTCTCTTCTTACTTAGATTTCTATCCTTCTTCCCAGTGAGCTTTGTCTTGGTATCCCCTTTTCCATTTTGATTCTTATCTTCTTTTGGCATAGTTACTTCGCGTTGTTGAGATTCTTTCCTAATATTCAAGGGTGATCCTTCTTCTTTATCTGGAATAGGTACTTCAATATTCTGTGGGTCTTCTAGTGTTCTTGCAAATTCAACATCTAGGTCTCTGGTGTTAAATAACTTTGATCTGTTCTTCTGGTCTTCAATCAAGTGTGCGATCCTTCTAGTCATGAATTATTTTAACTCTTTCTTCTTCTTCTCTAAAACTTCTTCTTCTTCTTTCCTTCTGGCCTAATCTCTTTCAATCTAAGGTTTTCCTAGTAGCATGGTAAATGGAGCGTTTTCCTCAATAAATTTAATAATTTCAAAATATTCTACTGTCAAATTTCCATTGGCATTCATAGATATCTGGGTGAGCTTTCCACATAGGTTTATCAACTTTTCTTTGAATAGTCCTATTCCTCCTAATGAAGGAATCATAGCAGGCCTCCCTATAGCTTCCCAAGTTCCCTCTGTCATGATATTCCCCTGTGTTTCCTCATCTAGAACATAGTCAATGTCGAAGTATCATATTCTTGCTTCAAGGCATTCTTTTTCTTTGAAGATCTCTGATAAACTGATATGTCGGAGATCATTCAGGGTTTCTTTCATATGTAGCAATACTTTTTCTTATTCTTTTTGGGGTTCTGTCATAATCTCATTTTCTGGATCTGCCTTAGGGTTTTCTTGTCTCATGTTCATTTCTTCAAGCTTAGAAATCATTCTAGGGCAATCCAATACTTCATGGTCCATAGCTTTGCAACAAAGACAACTGGGTCTTTTCCCAGGGCATTCCTTAACAAGATGTTCCGGTTTTCTGCAATTGTAATAGAGGGTTAATCCTCTCTTTCTTTTAAATGTTTTCCAACTCGTTCTATACTGCACGCTAGGGTCATAATAGCTAACCTGCAAACATTTCTTTCTAGGATCCTGCATCCAATTGTTAGTCCAAACATTCTTTCTATGCATAGGTATAACATATCTTTCACTATTCTTATCATATCTACTTATATCAAATCTTCTTTCATCTATTAATGCCCTAGTTTTCAAGCTAAGATAGAATTTATTAGACATACCTAGATCCATACTATTGAAACAAAAATTTCCACTTATTTTACTTCTACAGAGCACAAAGTTTTCAGATCTAGAAATTTTCAATATTCTTACCTTTATCAGAGCACAGAGGTTGCAGATATTACCTCTTTTAATAAAAAATTCTCACTTTTACCTTTCTCAGAGCACAAAGCTTTTAGATCTTACCTCTTTTAATAAAAAATTCTCACTTTTACCTTTCTCAGAGCAAAGAGCTTTTAGATCTTACCTCTTTTCTTTAGATCGGACTTATTTTCCTTAGCACAGAGCTCGTCAAACTAAGTAGAGTACTGTGCACTAGAGCGATAGATATACACACAGAGATTTCACAATTTCAGGTCGGATCTTTGCACAAAGCTTCTTCTTCCTCAATTCCCAACAATCACAGTTTCATGTCCCGACAAAATAACCATTTGTTGGCACAGGGGCATATCTAGGGTTCAACGCTACAACAACGCACCAACAAAACCATAACTACCGACCCTTTCGGAAACACCTGCGAAGCAGATGAAGTCTCACTCGAGGTAGAGGCAGGGGTGGTTGTAGGACTTAGGTATCTGAAACCTTAGCTGGGACACAAATCTGTGATTGTAATACTTAAAAGAGCACTTAGCACTGACAATTCATCAATATTTAACCATTATTTACTCCGTAGATAAAACAGAGCATCACATCATTCATCCATATCTGGTGTATCTACGCACTTATTGTAAAGAGGTAGATTAAATCTAGTAGATTCAAGCATTAAGCACATTCACATAGGTCAAATCTACATCCATATACATCATTAACACAAAGCATAAAAAGATCTATATATCTATATCAAATCACTTAACAAGTAAAGGCATAAACACATCAACACATGACACAAAGAATAATAACATAGTATTTACGTGGTTCACCCCCACCCTGGGGCTATATCCATCAACTCTTCTTCTTTAGTAGCTTCTTCAATAGGTTACATGCACAGAGCCTCAAAACCCTACTCCACATAGGACAGAATATTTGCGTAGCTCGCTAGATCCTCCTTCCCCGAGCTAGGATGAAACACTAAGCCTTCTGCAGTCACTTGCACTCAGCTCTGCAAGCTTCACATAGTATGAACAAAGCACTTACAATCCTTCAATCACATAGATCTAGCACTTAGCGAACTGCTTTCTATATATTCTCACCACATCGCCTTAACATCTATTTATACTTTACAAAAATAGGCCTAAACATGGGTAAACCCATGGGTCGACATCCCATACCTGTTACATAATCCCAAATCCCAAAAAGGTGCCGAGAACCCGCAATCTGTGCTTTGTCTTGCACTCTGTCTTCGACAGGCTGTCGAAGTTCCAAAATAGGTCAAACTTGACCAAGGATCTCCCAAAACTTGGTCAAGGGCCAACAAATGTCTCTTTCTTCTTCATTTCCTTTTTGTATCTTTTTTTTTTCTTCTAACTTTTTAGATTTGATCTCCTCAATTTTTTCTTCATGGACTTTCTTTTTCTCTTAGTTATCATGTCTAAATTCTCATCCATGGTCCTTGGCCATCTTTTCTTATTCTATTATTTATTTGCTTCTCTTTCATTTCTTATATACTTTCATGTTTGTCCTCCACCACTTAGCCTCTCATTCTTCTTTGTCTATTTTATTTCTTGCCTAATAATCCATTTTATGTACAAGATATAGTGTTTTGTCTTGTCTTTTCCTTTATGTCTCACATATTCTAATTTTCTCATCTCTACTTCACCCAGTGCTGCTCATAATTGATCTTCCTCATCTTGTCCTCTTAGTCATTGAATGCACTTGTGGCATATCTATTTTCATGTCTTCTACTTATGTCCCTTTATTATCATATGCTCTTGTATTTATATTTTATGTCTTTGTCCTTGTTTGTCAAAGTCCTTTTCAACATATTTGTCTTATATTCCTTTCTCTTATGTGCCTTTGTTATGTTCATTCCCTTCCTCAACATTTATATGTTTTGTTTCTTTTATGTCCATGTACCCTTCTTTTTATCTCTATTCTTTATTTATTCTACCTTATGTGAGACTTATATGTTCTAAGCATATATTTTTTTGTTCTTTTATGTCCATGTACCCTTATTTTGATCTCTACTCTTTGTTTATTCTACTTGATCTCTATTCTTTGTTTATTTTACCTTATGTTCTTTCTAATTCCTTTCACTTTAAGGTTTGTTTCCTCTATATTTTCCAATTCCTCCCCTTTTTTCAAACTCCTTTATCTCCTTGGATATTTCCTACCTAGACTCTACTCTCCTTCAAACTCTTCTCATAGACATATCTTTTTTGGTTTTATCTTTTTCCTTCGTTTATTATTTGTTTCCTTCTTTTATTGATCTCCATTTTTTTCTTATCTTCATCTTGTCTTCTTGGTCCCTTATCTTCTTTTTCCACATGTTTTGTTTTCTCTCATTTTCTCCACCCAATATGCTCCCCTCTTTTGTGTCTATATTCTTTGTACTTTATATGTTTGTTATCTCTTCATTTGTCTCGTAGCCCTTGTTCTTTTTTTCTAGAGTTTTTCTTCTCTTTGGAATTTTTTCACTCTTTGATTTCCCTTCTTGGAATCCCCTTCATCCACTTCCACCTTCTCTTCTTATCTATCTTTTTCCTTTGTGTTATATTTGTTAATGTCCTTTCTCTTTTCTATGGCACCACCTCCTTCACTATTCATGGTCCACTCTTATGTCATTATCTTCTAATTTGATGTTCAATTAGAAGTCCTGTATGGTCATGAGTATACTCAATCAATCATATATGATCTAAACCTCTATCTATTATCTATATTTAATCCATCTTCTTGCAATACTAAAATCATGTTGTTCAAACCTCCATGGGCCACTGCAAGGGCCAAGGGTGTCTCCCCCTTGTGGATTCATTGCACTGTTGTAGGGTAGATCAACAACAATACCCTCTCAAGGTTTGCGAGGCAATGCTACACAACAAAAATAGTCCCAACTATGTCCTGCACTTTTTTTTTGCTTCTTCTTGAAATATTTCTTCTTCTTCTCTATGATTTCTTGTAACCTTGTCAAAGGTTCTATCCCCTATGCAATCAATAATCTAATGGGATATGCATACTCTAAGAATCCTACTTTCAATGTCCACAACTCCCCCCCCTTGAATGGAGTTTCTTCCACCAACACAAATCATTTGTCTACTACTACATATATTCCTTGTGTGATTATTGTATAATGTCCCATATATCATTCAATTAGAAATTAGAGGATGCTTATCCTTGGGAACATCAATATGTCATCCCTATCTCATCCAATGGACATTTGTCCAATTCTTTCAATTCACTTTTATATTTATTATTCATTCTCAATATTGTTGAGTGTTATGTCCCACATGTCATTAAAAATTGAACAAAATGTTGTCCTCATTCGATTACTTATATCTTTATCTTTATATACATGCATTTTTCTCTTTTAGTTATTTATATCCTCATTCAGAGTCCCTATAAATAGATAAGGATGTAATAAAATACATGGTCCTATTTATATATAAATAGATACGGGTGTAATAGGTTAAAAGGAAAACACACTCACAATATAAATGCAACTAAAACAATAACTCTAAAAAGCCAAAGAAACAATACATGCACTATAGCAGAAGCATAAAAAACACAGATATCTAATTGCAAATATTGAACAAGATGCAATCACACAAATTGAACACAATGATTTTACGTGGTAAACCCCTATACAGGGAAACATCCATGGGATAATGATATTTGGTTTATTAACGTTCAAGGGAGATATTATATCAGCAAGACCAGGCTTACACACACTCAACCTCTCTCAAGACTCTTCTCTGCCTCTAAGGGTGTACATAGATTTATAGAAGCTCTCAAACAGTTACACATAACTGATTACATTTATGTGGATCCACACATTGTGTGATTTGTTTCAACAACAAACTAAATAAATGAGCCACTAAATCTGCTACAATCCACAAAATAGTGGGAAAATTGGTTGGCATATCTCAACAATCTTCACCTTGACAACAATTTACCTAAATATCATTGTCCAATTTTGTACATCACCTATGCTACAAGCCAAGAGAATCCAAGCACAACTACAAATTCTCTAATAACACTAATTTAGTGAACACATCTATATTATTTGCTCGATTTTGTATTTTCTGAGGAATCACTCCACCTCCAACATGTCTTCCAAAACACTTAGAACTAAAAAAAATTCTAGGGTTTGGAGCAACTGCAATATAGGGTTTGGCAGTCGCGGCCATAGCAGAGGACAACATGAGTACCAAAGGGGGGGGGGGGGGTAATGTAACCCCCTCATACAAACAGGTAGTAGTGGATAGGGGGAAATGGCCAAGAGGTGTAGGTTTCAAGGCACCAATGATAGGCACCTCAGGTTCAAACCCAGAAAAAAGTCAAGAAAGGAACCAGGGTAAAAGTGAGTGCATGGGGGAAGAAGCCAGAGAAACTCAGAGTGAGATGCAAGACACAACGAAGCCAAACAGGACAGAAGGGCGCAACCCATGTAAACCTAAAACAACAATGATACCCAAGGTAATACTGTAGGATCCACAAACGCAACTCTACATGGACCATATGAAGACGCATGCTCTAATATGCAAGTTTATGGGTTTGTGGCCCACAGAAAGAACGCTGCGCAACTGGATTAAATATCACTGGAAGCCAAGCAGAGAAGTGCAGCTCCACCTAGGCTCTAAAGGTTTCTTTACAATGGTGTTCATGAACCTGGAAGACAAGGATAGGGTCTTTGAGGGGGTGGGCATACTTCCATGCCTCATCAAGACTATACATGTGGCCATGGAAGGAAAAATTCTCCCCAGAAGAAGAGACTTTCAAAAAGGTATCGGTCTGGATGAGATTTTACTCCTTACCGCTAGATTACTGGCTACCCTCTACTTTTGAGGAAATAGGGAACAAACTAGGAAAATATTTGAAGACTTCAGAAGCCACCCTAAAAGGGAGATATACATCTTACACAAGAATATGCATAGAGATGGATGTGTCGAGAGCACTCCCAGAATCCATAAGTCTAGAATTTAGGGATGAGGAATGGATCCAAAACATAGATTACGAGCAGATCCCCTTCAGATTCATAAGATGTCATGAACATGGACACCTAATCAAAGAATGCCCCCTCCATAAAAAATAGAAAGCAGAAAGCTCCAAACCGCAGCAGGATGAAGATGGGTTTATAAAACCAAACCACAAAAGTAGAGCTAACAAAAAATAGAGTAAAACCCCAACATGAAGCAACTTGGAGGCCTTGAATAGAACAAAAGGATGTGAAAAAACCAATAAAGGGGTAGAAGGTGGAAAGGAATCAGCAAAAGCTGAAGAAGCCAGAGAACAATCAACAAATGAGCCCATCGATCGGCCAAGTAATAAGAAGGAACATGGGAGTGGTGCAACCCCTATGGATGGAGAAACCAGAGACGAAAACACCCCCATGCAAGAAGCAGAGGGAGATGCGGATATGACCCCAAGCGAAGTAGGTACAGAAGACCCTGATCTCAAAGACCTTGTGGAAAGGGAAGGGATAGATCTCCCAAACATACTGGAGAAATGGAAAAGACAGGGAGTAGAAAACGTAGCAATAGAGAAACTAGACTGCATCCAATACCTGTTCCTCCTAAGGGAGGAAGCCAAGTCTAGAGGGATAAAGAAAACACATGGGGAGATAGGACACCTAGGAATAAAAGCCGGCGAGGGACAACCACAGATCTCACCCAAGCAGACGAGGAGGAAAAAAGGCAGGAAATCAAACAACGTATCCCTACAGAAGCTTGGAGTGTTACTGATAAACTTGAGTAAGGTCAAGAAACTCTTCCCCAACTCCCCCCCACATGTTTAAATGAAGGTTATAACTTGGAATATAAGAGGCCTAAACAGCTCGTGAAAACAGATAATCCTCAAAAATAGACTTAGGAAGGAACAACCGAATCTTTGTTTCATTCAAGGAACAAAATGCACTACAGACATAATAGAAAAAATAAGCAAACAACAATGGAGCAAGTACAAGATGGTGGCTGTCGAAGGCCACCAAATGGTAGGAGGCATCCTCACCTTGTGGAACCCACAAGTGCTGAGCCTAATAGCAGCTGAAGCTACCAGACACACACTCATGGTTAGCATGCAAATCATTGGAAACACAGAGGTAATTCTATGCATTAATGTTTATAGACCCCAGGTGTCAGAGGAAAAGAGTAGAATGATACGAGCCCTAGAAGACCTTAAAACCTGATCCAACAACCTCCAATGGATCCTGATAAGGGACTTCGACATCATCACATCATTTGCAGAGAAAAAAGGAGCTACAATAAGATTGGATAGGGATGTGGAAGAGTTCTCAAGGTTCATAGACACAGTGGAGATGGTAGACATCAAAGCTAATAATGGATAGTGCACCTGGAACAATAAACGGATGAACTAGTATCAGGTAGCAACAAGACTAGACAGATTCTTAGTATCAAAGTCAATCATTATGTAGGAGCTAACCTTAGAATGCAACATCCTTCCCTGGGGAGGGTTTGATCACTGGCCAGTCCAACTGGAAGAAGGCTTCCAAACCACACCGAAGAATATACCCTTCAGATTTGAGAAATTTTGGATCGAACACCCCACCTTCAAGGACAAAATCAAACAGTGGTGGCGGGAGGAGCAACCAGGACAAGGATGTTCAAACTCTATAA
Source organism: Picea engelmannii (assembly GCA_009831015.1). NCBI lineage: Eukaryota > Viridiplantae > Streptophyta > Pinopsida > Pinales > Pinaceae > Picea > Picea engelmannii. The sequence continues at coordinate 187,027 of ML784207.1, read as the reverse complement.
GAAACTATAGTACATCAAATATAATCTCAAGGAGTGGGACAAGGAAATATTTGGAAACATAAACCAAGAGAAAAACAACATTGAAGATAAAATGGGAAAACTCCAGGAAATATGCATAGCTGAGGAATATATAGAGGATCGGAAAAAGGAAGAGATCCAGATGACCCAGGAATGGGAAGATATATGCCAGCAAGAAGAAACACTTTGGTGACAAAAGTCCCGAATTAGATGACTAAGGGAAGGAGAGCGGAACACCAAGTTTTTTCATAGAACAACCATTGCCAGAAGAACCCACAACAAAATCCTGAAAATTAAGAATCGGGATGGAATCGAGCGAGAATATCACAAGGAGATCAAAGCTACTCTGGTAAATCACTTCCATGGGATAGCCCAGGAACCCAACAAAGACAGAACAGATGCCATCCAAAGGATAACCCAGCACATCCCCCGTCTAGTCATCAAGGAACAAAATAACAACCTAAACAAACACATTGCTGAGGAGGAAATTGACCAAGTGATCCAGGAAATGCCCAATGGGAAATCCCCAGGTCCAGATGGCTTCACAGTGGAATTTTTCAAAGCCTGTTGGGAAGAGGTCAAACATGACATTTATAGGGTAGTGGAGGACTCTAGAATATCAGCTTCCATTCTAAAAGTGCTAAATGATACAATGATTACCCTAATTCCTAAATAAAATAAAGCCAGGATCCCTGACCGTTACAGACCTATAGCGCTATGAAATGTGGTTCACAAGATAATCTCCAAAGTCATAGCCAATAGATTGAAACCCATCCTACCCACACTGATATCACAAGAACGGGCAGGCTTCATGGAAGGAAGACAAATAATGGACAAAATCATCCATGCCCACGAGCTAATACACACCCTAAAAAATCAGAGGAGAGGGGGAATGTTAATACAAATGGACCTAGCAAAATCCTATGAAAAAATTAGCTTGCACTATATGGTCAAGACTCTAGAAGCCTTTGGTTTCACCCAACACTCGATCAATTGTATAGTCAGCCTAGTATCCACGACAAGTTACTCACTCCTAATAAATGGAGGCCTAGCCAAACCTTTCTGGCCCACGAGGGGCATCAGACAAGGAGACCCATTGTCCCCCTTCCTGTTCATTCTGATGATGGAAGGTCTCAATCGAAGCATAAAAAGCACAACAACAGCAGGAGAACTGACATGCATCAAACCTTTCGAAAACTGCCCTACTTCCACACACGAACAGTTCGTGGAGGACACCTTACTCCATGGAATACCCATGGTCAAGGAAGAAAAATCCTACAAAAGAATCCTATAATACTTTGGGGAAGCCTCGGGTGGAGAGATCAACCACTCTAAATCTATGATTTGTTTCTTCAACACCAACTCGGCAATCCAAAGAAATCTGGCCAATATTTTGGGCTTTGAATGCAAATCTCTCCCAACCAAGTACTTGGGCATCCCCCTGATAGAAAAAAATTTAAAAATGTCAACTTGGGAGGGAATAATCAACAATTTATAGGAGTGGGTGAAAAACTGGATGTATAGATCCCTCAACCTAGTGGGAAGACTCATTCTGACCAAGTCTATTCTGCAAGCAATTCCAATGTTTATGATGTCTGTTTTCCCAACCCCCAAGGGGATACTACAAAAAATAAGAACCATCCAAAGGGAATTCCTATGGCGAGGAGTGAAAACAAAGAAAAAAAAGGCCCTGGTGACATGGGAGAAGGTCTGTAAACAAAAAAGCAAAGGAGGCTTGGGACTACAGGACCCGAAAGTAACCAATGACGCCTACAGGGAGAAACTCTAGTGGCGATGGGTCAAAGAAATGACTACACTGTGGGTAAACCTCTGGAAGGAAAAGTATGCCCCGAACATAAACGACTAATACAAAATCCATTTTAGGGGCACCAGGGAGGGATCAACCATCTGGAACCTAGCTTGGCGCAACAAATCCTGGATCTAGACACACAGCTTTTGGGAAGTAAGGAATGGCAGAACAACCAGATTCTAGGAGGACACCTGACAACAGGAACCTAGAATGGAAAATCCAGACAGGGAGGAACTCCAACAGGAGATGACTGCGCAAGGTAAAACCAGAGTCTACCATTACTTGAAATAAGAGATAGATCGCAACAAATGGAGAATCTGGGACACTCTCAGTCCACAAAATAAAGACCGGACCGCAACAAGCGTAAAATAGGTGGAGGAGGAATTGGGGAGAAGAAAAGTGTAATCTCGGAAGGAAATGACCAACTGATATGGGGACAATAAAACAATGGGGAATTCATCTTAAAATAATTCCAACATTACATCACGGACCAGGACCAAGAATACCCAGCGCAACAATGGGACAAGCTTTGGAACAACCCCCAATGGCCAAAAATAAAAAATTTCAAATGGTTAATACTCCACAACCGAATTCTAACTTGGGAAAACTTAACGAAAAGGGGATTCATAGGCCCATCAAGATGTCACCTCTGTCAAGCTAAGGAAGAAACACTGAACCATCTCCTCGACGAATGCATCTATGCGGTAGAGATTTGGGACTGGGCGACAGGTATCTTCCAACAGTCCAATAGGATCCGAGGTAACATCTCCGCAACTATCAATATCCAGAAAGAAAATTAGAGTGAAAACTAAGAGGTGATCTATTGGACCCTCATTTCGGGGATGATCATATAGGTAATATGGAAATAAAGGAACCAATGCATCTTTAGGAATGAAAGTCGGTCGGAATGGAAACTCAAGGAAACAACAATCTCCTTGATAAGAGAAATGGTGGAGAGCGGAAAATGTCAGACAGGAAGAGAGAAACTCACAGACCAAGACTCCTGAATTCTAGAATCTTTTCACTAGAAAGACAGGTGCAACCGCAGTCAAGTAAGATGGCTACCGCAACTCCAAGTAGGTGAGCGCAACTAGAACCCCCACCCCACCCACAGCAGGATCCCTCAAGTTGAATTTTGACGGGGCGTCAAAAGGTAACCCAGGAATGACAGGGATGGGAGGGGTAATCAGGGACAGTGAAGGAAACATAATCCGGATGTACGTTGGGAGTTTGGGAAACTCAACCAACAATGTCGCGGAATTCAGAGCCCTAGATACCGGCCTCAAGATTCTAAGCTGAGAAAGGATGAAAAACACCATAGTGGAAGGTGATTCCACGTTGGTTATCAACACAGTAAAGAGACTCCAAAATGGCACCAGAGTGGGCAAAATTCAGAGGCACTGGCACTTGGCACACTCCCTGTAAAACATTCAGGAGCACTTGTAGATGGGGACCACAGTGGAGTTGCGCTGGGTACGTAGGTCAACAAATGGACTAGCGGACAAAATCGCTAATGAGGGGGTCAACAAAGAAGGATCAGAACTAGACACTATCTGGAGTAACATCCCAAATGGCCAGTTCAGAACATACTGAATCCAACTAGCGGCAAAAGACCATGACAACAGTCAAAGTACGAACGACCACATCGAGGAAGGAGGCATAGGGGTAACTGATGGGCACGAAGGAACCAGAAAGAATTCGATTGCCCATCACTCAACCACAATTTACAATCCAGACCCAGACCACACAACAAATGGGGGTACGACACCAAGGTCCAGTCAATAGGAAGAAGTACAGGGGTTGTTCATGGGAAAAAAGAGAAGGTAATTAGCAGGATGCAAAGGACGAAAGGCAAAAGGTGTTACCATGTTCAAGTATGGGTACACCTCACCCAAGTACAGGTACGGGGAGTGGTACTGATGTTCATACAACGTGCAGAGCAAAGGATTGGTGTAGGGGCTATGATAGGGTCATCAAGAGCACACACACCGAGACAGGGAAAAAGGACCATAAGGTACATCTCTATGGGAGGCCCATGATTGATAGGATGAGCCCACAGCTAGGGAAATCCCATCAGAGAAGAAGCACCAGGAATAGCCACAGACAGGAGAAGAGAAACTACAGAGGCCATCATAAAAACAAGGGAGGTGCAAATAGGAACAGGAGGAGAACCCAAGGCAAAAACAACCACAAACAAGCCAAGATGGTAAGAATGAAGAAAACCCATAGTAAGAGAAGCCCCCAGGGGAAAGAACCTCTGATAAGCTCCTGGAGGATTACGAGGATGGAACAAGCGACCAGAGATATAGAAATTTCAATACACTTAATGTATTCCTGCGATTCTCCTGATCTAACAATTATACGCCACTGTTAAATACAGAATTGCTTCTACTATTATTCTTGCGGAAAATTAAACCACGATCACAACCACAATTACAAAGTGAAATATCAAGAACACTTAACACATAAGTTTTACCGGGAAAGTGTAAAGCTAAAAACCCCACTATCATATATTATGTATATCATGAATCATGAAACAATATCATACAAAACTCTAATCCAAGAGCTCTCAGTACAATACAATCATTTCACACTATCATACACAAATCAGCAAATACATGTGCCAATTCTCCGTGTCCAGACAGCCTGCCTCCTCTGCACTTCGAATCCTCACAATTGATCATTAGCGAATTGCCTAGTTTGCACATGCTTATAAGCATATCCACTGCATGTGTGATCAAATCACAACTGATAGAAAAACTATCCCTTTCACCTGTTATCTCAACTGGGTCTCCACTAGATCTGACATGCATGTAGTTAACCGTGGCGAATCTTCAGTTGCATGTGAGTTCACTGATTAACTGAACTCTCACTAGTGCATGTTTAGTTACAACTAGTACAACTGATATTAACTCACTTAACTACACTTATAATTCTGTTACAAATCCAACTCACTCAGTTATGAATGAAATAATAGATGAATATTTATTGTCTAATTTATTTAAGGGAAAAATAAATTAGACACATGTTTCTTGTTGACTTTTCAACACTCCCTCTCAACAAGAAAGGGATTATCCTTCACCCCAATCCTATCTCTATGATATTCAAATTTGCTCCTGGTGAGCGCCTTCATCAGAATGTCTGCATCCTAATCTTCTGTAGGAATGTATTGAAGCAACATGATCTTCCACTGCACACAATCTCTGAGATGATGATACCGGATATCTATATGCTTAGATCTGTCATGAAACACAGGATTAATTGAGAGTTTAATGCAACTCTGATTATCACAAGAAATCACTATCCGATCTAAATGAGAACCAAACAAACCAATCAAGATCTTCCTCATCCATTGTAATGATCCCAAGCCATTATGCAAGGATCATCACTGTTTTAGTGTCTTTTTAAAACTTTTTCTGAGTGAGGTATTTCATCAAACACTTTGTTGATCTACCTTTTAGACGTTTTTATATGTGTGTATGCAGCAAATAACATAAAGAGATATCCATGGAACATACCTCAACCATATGCAATAAGATAGACAAGCCAAAACATCTCAATTCTTCTTTATTCATAAAATAGAGAAACCTACTACAATGAAGATGTCGATCTGGAATGCTCAACAGATGGCCAAGAAGATGGACAATA
>ML784207.1:154954-180242 GCA_009831015.1 Picea engelmannii | reverse complement strand
ATTCCAATGAGCTATTACACTGAGAGGTTCCTCCAAGTAATGTGCCCAAAATGACCTCTTCAGTGATTTCAATTAACTTATAGCTCAAAATAGTCAAAATCATGGAAATCATCAGAATGCAATGAAACCAAAGCCAACCTGTGTGGAATGGCTCATAATGATGGAATATGATCATCAATGCAATATGGACACCACAATGCCTCTCAAATACCTCTGTACTCGCTATAACATCCATCTAGCTACTCTGGTCATCATAAATCTCTACACTGGGATAATGTCCCAAAGTGGGGACATTACATCCATATAGCCTCACATGCAGCTTGGCTCACTGCCATGTATTCCGCTTCCACTGAACTAAGTGCAACAGATCTTTGTTTCCTGTTGTACCAAGAAACAACTATAGATCCGATACTAAAGATCCCCCCTGATGTGCTCTTTCTGTCCATTGGGCTGCCCACCCAATCTGCATTCGTGAAGCCATGCAACTTCACCTCATCCATTTTTCTGTACCATAATCCATACTCAGATGTGCCCTTCAGATATCTCAGGACATGCTTACCCGCCTTCCAAAAGTGTTTGGTAGGCTTAACCATCACTTGACTTAGCTGGTTAACCGCATAGCAATGTCCGGTCTCATGTTCGCTAAATACATTAGCGAACCCACTAAATGTCGATAGATAATAACATCCACTACCTCTCTAGAAGTAGCATCCTCTTTCCTCCAGTTTCCTGGAAGAGGAGTATCCATGGGTTTGCATCCCTCCATGTGAAACTTACCCATTATCTCTCTTGCATACTTTCCTTGAGACACAAAAAGTTCACCATCTCGCTGCCATATTTCCAAACCAAGGAAATAATGAAGAAGGCCCAAATCCTTCATCTCAAACTCCTTTGCAAGGTCCTCCTTGCATGAGTGTATCAACTGCTCATCACCATTCAATATTAAATCATCAACATAAAGCACAATGATCAAAAGCTTACCCTCCACCACAATTTGGTATAGGTTTGTATCCACTTCACTTTTGGTGAAGCCCAATCCAGTGAAATAGTTGTCTATCTGAGTGTACCAAGCATGGGGTTCTTTCTTCAACCCATACAATTCTCTCTTGAGTCTGCACACATGCGACTCTCTGTCAAAGGTCTCAAAACCTTTTGGCTACTCAATGTACACTTCTTCCTCAATGATCCCATTGAGGAACACAGTTTTTACATCAATCTAATGAATGTGCCAACTCATCTGCACTGAGAGTGCAAGGATGGATCTTATGGAAGAGTACCTTGCGACAGGTGCAAAGGTATCATCATAATCTATCCCCTTGATCTGTGAGAAGCCTCGGGCCACAAACCTAGCCTTGTATTTCTCCACACTCCCATCATCATCTTGCTTTACCTTGTAGATCCATCTCGAACCTACCACTGATTTATCAATTGGTCTTGGGACAATTTCCCATGCACTATTTTTGACAATGGAGTCATACTCCTCTACCATAGAATGAACCCAAGTGGGGTCCTGCACTGCTTCCTGAAAGGAATATGGTTCAATCACAATACATTTTCTCATGAGAGCCATGTATCCAACAAATCGATCAGGAGACTGTCTCTATCTACGCTGTGAAGTAGGGGCTCCTACATTCTATGCAGCATCTAGTCTCAATCTATCAGCTTCCATGGTGCGCTTTCTACCATTTCTAATGGATGCCTCTGCTTGAGTGGTTTCCTCCACTCCATGAACCTCCTCATGTGGCTGATCCACATCTTGAGACTCATCCTTGGGAACCAAGAATTCCTCTTCTGCATGCAAGTCTAGCTCCCTCTCAAGAGACAACCGCATGGCTTTCCCCTCATCGAATTTTATATCCCGTCGCATAACAGTCATCTTACTGTTCGACAAATACACACGATAATTATGGGGTGTTTCTGTGTACCCCACAATTATCCCAACTTTAGCAGTCCATTCCAGCTTCTTCCTGGCATCCTTGGTCACATGCACATAAACAGATGAGCCAAAAATTTTAAAATGAGAAACATTAGGTTTATTACCAGTAAAAGCTTATTCAGGTGTACTCATGCCAAGTACTCTATGAGGACAATGGTTCTGCACATAAACCATAGTATTGCATGCTTCTGCCCACAAATGCATTAGTAGACCCTGATCATGCAACATTGATCGTGCTACACCCATGATCGTTTTGTTCTTTCTCTCCACGACCCCATTTTGCTGTGGGTTATGAGGCACTATGAGTTCTCTTCGAATTCCTTCTCTACTACAGAAGTCTTTGAATTCGTTAGAGATGTATTCTCCACCATTATCGCTCCTTAGAGCCTTCACTTACTTCCCTGACTCTTTCTCCACCAATGCTTTAAACTCACAGAACTTTGAGAATGTTTGATCCTTCTTCTGCATGAAGAATATCCAGAATTTACGAGAAAAGTCATCAACAAAAATAACATAATACCTATGTTTTGTTGTTGAAGCAACCGAGAATGGTCCACACATGTCCGTGTGAATTCTCTCTAGGATCATCAAAGCATGGTTCTCCTTTTCATGAAAGGTGGAATTTACATAATTCCTCAGGGTGCACCCCTTGCACTGATCTAACTGAGCAAGTGTTCCCCTTGGAATTCCAGTAGATATCTGCTGCATGATCTTCAAGGCTCCATGATGAAGATGGCCCAATCTCCTGAGCCATAATTTTCCCTCATCCTGGCTCACCACTTTTTTTGCCTTGCCTATCATGGCACTGTAGCCATCTACCTCCAGCATGTAGAGATTCTTAACTCGAATCCCTATCTTCTTGACTTGACCCATTGCTTTATGTCGCAGGTAGGCTTTACCACTGCTAAAAACAACATCATAGCCTTTGTCCTCCAACATTGCAACTAAGACCAGGTTTTTCTTCAGACTTGGAACATGCATAACATTTTTCAATTGAAATGGTTTACCTGACTCCCTCTGAAAGGTAATGGTACCAATACCAGTTGCACTGTATCGTCCATCATTGACCATCTCTATATGCATTATGATATCCTTCTCCTCCAAGTCAATGAAAGACTCTTTATCTCCCGTCATGTGGAATGAAGTGCCACTATCCAAAAACCACACCGATCTTGATGCACTTGAAGCCATGCATGTGATCAAAGTGAAGTCAAGTTCAAATTGCGAGACAAGAGCCTCACCAGTTGCAGATCTAGCAACCGTCTTGTTCTTCTTCTTCTGTGGATAGTTAGTATCGATATGCCCATGTTCGTGTCAGTGAAAACAATTCACTTTGGACAAATCCAACTTCTTGACTTTAGACTCGGATTTTGGATGGAATTTCTTCCCTTTCCCTTTCCTTTCCTTGGCAGTCAAAGCACAATCCTCTTCATCATCACTCTTTGATGAAGATCCATCTCTGGTGTTCCACCTGAACTCCTCTTGCACTAGATCCGACCATAGTCATTCCCAATCCGACAATTTTTCCCTTCCATTGACAGAGTCTTGATAACTGTGCCAACTCTTAGGAATCCCTAGGAGCGCCAATCTCACCAAATCATCAACAGTGACTGTTATTCCCACACTTCCAAGCTCATCCCGACATTGGACAAACTTCGTGAGATATTTTCGAATGGTGTCGCCTTTCTCCATATTGATCTTCCTGAGTTTATCTTTGAGCACCAATTTCCTATGGTCGCTACAGTATTGGAACAGATCTGTCAAAACCTTCCACATTGCATATGGTGTGGTTTTCGCATGGAGACTTGAGACAATGTGGTCTCGTACTCCCTCCAACAGAATCCTCCTCTCCTTCGCCACTTTCTTTTGTTATGCATCAAGATTTGCAGTGTCTGTCGCATCCGGCTTAGGAAGATCATTGTCAATGTAACCCTTCAAGCCATTGTCTTCGAGTACTACTTCCATCCTATCCTTCCAAATAATGTAGTTAGAGCTACCCTTGAGTGCATACTCCAACCTCAAGCCATTGAAAGACATTTTCGATCTTGAATCAAGTGTCACACCAAGAAAATCTTGCAAATTCGAATGTTATCCAACCCAAAACTCAACTCCTTCAATCCCTCTTCCCTGGGAGGTATGCACCCCACCTGAGAGTAGCCTGAGGGAAGTTCGCACCCTGCCTGTGTGTAGCCTGCGAACTTGCCTGGGATGTTCACACCCTGATTCACTGTAGGGTGAGGGAAGTTCACACCCTACTTCACTGTAGGGTGAGGGAAGTTCGCACCCTGCTTCACTGTAGGGTGAGGGAAGTTCGCACCCTTCTTCACTATAGCCTGCGAGAATGACAATGAAGTTCGCACCCTACCTTTGTCTAGGGTGCGAGAATTACTATTCCTGAAAATGATGGTAGTTTTCAGTACTAGGGTTCGCACCCTGCTAGAGACAGGACCTGCGAGAATGAAATAATGTTCGCACCTCACTTCCATAGCTCCGTGGCTTTGATACCATGTAGAAATTTCAATACACTTAATGTATTCCTGCGATTCTTCTGATCTAACAATTATATGCCACTGTTAAATACAGAATCGCTTCTACTATTATTCTTGCGGAAAATTAAACCACAATCACAACCACAATCACAAAGTGAAATATCAAGAACACATAACACAAAAGTTTTACCGAGAAAGCGTAAAGCTAAAAACCCCACTATCATATATTATGTATATCATGAATCATGAAACAATCTCATACAAAACTCTAATCCAAGAGCTCTCAGTACAATACAATCATTTCACACTGTCATACACAAATCAGCAAATACATGTGCCAATTCTCCGTGTCCAGATAGCCTGCCTCCTCTGCACAATCTCTGCAATTCAAATTCTCACAATTGATCATTAACGAATTGCCTAGTTTGCACATGCTCATAAGCATATCCACTGCATGTGTGATCAAATCACAACTGATAGCCAAACTGTCCCTTTCACCTGTTATCTCAACTAGGTCTCCACTGGATCTGACATGCATGTAGTTAACCGTGGTGAATCTTCAGTTGCATGTGAGTTCACTGATTAACTGAACTCTCACTAATGCATGTTTAGTTACAACTAGTACAACTGATATTAACTCAGTTAACTACACTTATAATTCTGTTACAAATCCAACTCACTCAGTTATGAATGAAATAATAGATTAATATTTATTGTCTAATTTATTTAAGGGAAAAATAAATTAGACACATGTTTCTTGTTGACTTTTCAACAAGAAAAGCCAAGGGTACCTTTCATACCCAGGTCGAACCAAAGGGCAAAGCAATGATCACCAGGTGGGAAAAAGAAATCAACACCAAATGCAAGGGTAAATTTTGGAAGGAACTGATTCAGGAAGCAGACTAGATAAGGGACCCAGGGGCCACACAACCTAGAATAACCCTCTACCACAAAACGGTGGAGGAGGCTTGGAGAAAAAAGATGTTAATAGGAAAGCTGAGCTCTGAACGGAAAGAGGTCAGCTGGAAGGATAACAGGGACCACAAAACGTTGCTCACAGAGATCCTGAGTCGCCTCAACAACCTGGAGGCTAGTACAAAATGACTAGTTGAGGACCAGAGGGACTAGAAGGAGAAAATAGAATGAATGGCAGGTCAATTCCACCTATACATGCGATATGTCCATCACATGGACATCACGCCAGGGGACCAGAGTGTAACCCCAACCTATATCATAAAGATGCATATGATGGTCCAAAGGGATGAGAACGAGGAAAGAAAGGATGAAGGAAAAAAAACATCTCATCATCCTAGACTAGCGCTGGTTCAACCACTGGTCAAGTCATGTTGCTCAGCGTAGGTGCAACCCCCTTTTTATGATTATGTCTTATATATATGCTTTTGTTTAGCTTTTCAAAATTGGATATCGTAGGACTAGGTTAGTTTCCCAAGGTGGCGACCCAGCCATACCCCCTGCTATATTAGAAAGCACAACTCCAGAATCCCTGATCTGGTTTTCGTTTTGGAAAATAAAGGGATTCCCCCTCTCTTTGTATCATAACCTCTTTCTGTAATACAGGAACTCACACTCACTTACAAAAAAAAAAAACATGTCTTCCAAAACAATACTTTGAGACATATCCTGAGGTAAATATCCTTTTATAGGACATACCTGCAAAACCTAAATTACAATTACCACAGACTAACTCACTGTAACCATTATAAGTGACACTTGTGCCTCTAAAACTTTGAAGCACCCATTTCACTGCTCCACTTGAATTTTCCATGTGATTGAAAACATCAACTGAATGTGAAATCTCTGTCATTAACCTTTTCATTACATCCAACAGACCTCCTACTGAACTGACACGAGACATAACTTTTTCTTCTTTATAAACATGACTTAAATTTGAAGAAAAATTATAATGCAAAGCAACAGGGATATTGACTAGTTACATGATGTTCATATTGAACTTCAACCACAACTTACCATGTATACCGTCTCTGTCTACTTCTGTGCTCAAAATTTGTTTTGTTGCTCCTTGATCCTTCATCTAAAATGTCTTGTCCATAAGAGCCTTTATCTGACTGATATCAACCATGCTTCGTCTTGCAACGAGCATATCATCAACATGTATCATCAGGAAAGTAAATGTACTATAAACAATATAGTCATACCTACCCTTGAAAATTTTTGGCTCACCGTGAAGGATACAAACCTCTTGTGTAGTTGCTTGGGTACCATTAGGCCATACAATGAATCCTATAGCATGCAAACAAATCTACCATTGCGATTTTCAACTAACTCTTCTGGTTGTTCCATACATACTATATCTCTGTTAATGACGATCTTGTGGGTAGTATGATCTCACACATTACATCCCTTTACACCATCATAACTTGCAGATATATAAAACAAGTGGAAAATTAGAAACAAAGATCCTAATTCTGGAAGAAACTTACAGTTTTGTAACTCTTTCTTGATCATATGACCTTGTTTCTTCTGCCATAAACAAGAAGACACATTTTCTACTGTTACACATAAAAATTACTCATTACAATGATGGCCTAGTGTCGTCATTACCAATGTCACAAGTGTCTCATTTTGGCCACAAGTGTCACAAATATAATACTATCATCTTTCCTATGTCGTGTCTTGGACAACATTATCAAGAACACTTCAAAGACACCTCAAAAGACTGGTTTTGAAGAGGAGAAATCATTTGACAAAGAGTACAAGTCTTTAGCCATGGAAAAAGCCACTCAAAAATCATTTTTGGAAGGCAACACTCCCCTGTACACTGTTAGGGAGTGCCAACACTTTGTACCCTCTTTTGGGGGAGCGTTGCAACGCTTTGTGACCCCTTTTGAAGGAGCACTAGCCTTTTTGAGCGAATTTTGGACAGTTGAGAGAAATCAGGGAAGAATCCCCTTATCTCTGGAGTTGGTTGGATTCGAATCTGAGGTCAAGACTCAATCTTAGGGAAGATCCACAAATGAAGGAGAAGGATCTTCAACCTATCCCAATAATATCTCAAGTGGTTAGGCCTCTCCAAGCCTATATAAGGAGGCCGCCTCATGGTGAAAGGGAGAGACATTGAAGGCATCAAACTTATGATCTCATAAGGGAGATATCATTGAATCATAATCAGTTTGTGTGTGGATTACTTGAGCAAAGGGTTGGACAAGGAGAGATGGGAGAGGTTGTTGCACCTTCATCAAAGGGTTGTAAGTATTCTCCATTGTTCTCATTAATATACATATTTGCTTGGCTTGTTTCTTTCAAGGTTGTGTCTTTTCTACATGAACTTGTCTCTAGTAGATAGATCCAGTTTCAAGCTAATCTTAGTAGAATAGGAAGTTTGTTTTGTCTTTGTTTTGTTTGCAGGACTTATCAAGGAGCTTGGGGATCAAAGCTCAAATCAGATTGTGCAACGATGAACATCATTAAAAAGGTACACCTTTCTTCCTCTTATCTATATATTGGTTTAGCTAGATTTAAAAGGATGTCAGTGACCAAAGTTAGCACCCTTTATGTCTTGGTCTTAGGATTCTAGAGTCCAAGAGGGAATCCACTTGTCCAAAGGGGGATTTCTCTGTAACAGTTACCTTAGATGTGACTTCAATACTACCTTCCAGCTTATAAAGGTTATCAACCTTTGTTTCCTTTATCACTACTAAACTTCCTTTCGACACTTTTAGTGCTCCACCTTGAACTGCATACTTATATCCATCAGAATCCAAAACCCCTAATGAAATCAAATTCAACTTAAGCTCAGTTACATATCTAACATCCGTTAGTTCTCTTACAATACCATTGAACATCCTGATCCTAATGCTTCCAACCCCAACAATTTTACAGGGAAAACCATTTCCCATAAACACTACACCCTCATCAATAGATTTGTAAGAAATGAACCAATTTTTATGTGAGCACATGTGGTGGGAGGCACCTGAATCTAACAACCATTCTTCATGACATTGTAAGCTACTAGAAATGAATAAAACTTCATCGGTCATACCTGAATTTGCTGCAGCCAAATTTGCTTCTTTCATAGATTTCTCCTCAAATTCTTTTTTTTTCCAACAATCTTTCTTGAGATGCCCCATTTTTCTACAGTACCAACATTTTATTCTACCCTTTCTGCCCCTTGACGTAGATCATGAAGAACTTCTCCGATTCTACTTTTTTTCTTTGGGTCGATCTCTGACCAACATCGCCTTTGAAGTTGAGGTTTCTTGACTAGATTTTCTCCTCATCTCCTCGGCCAACAAAGCTCCTACAACATAATCATAATCTAAAAAAACTGTTGAGATAAAGCTAATAGAGGTGACTAGATTATCCCAAGAATCAGACAATGAGCACAACAATGTAATAGCCTTATCTTCATCTTCGAATTTAACTTCCATACTAGTCAATTGAACTATAAGGGTATTAAAGGTATTTAAATGGTCAGCAACTTGTGTACCTTATTTCATTCGCAAACTGTATAATTGATTCTTCAAGAAAATTTTACTCATCAAGGACTTCGTCATGTACAGACTTTCCAACTTTCTCCATACTCCTATTGTTCTATCCTCTCCTACGATATTAAACAAAACTTCATCTGCCAGACATAGACGGATGGTATTGAGTACTTTTGCGTCCAACTCTTCTCATTCCTCATTCGTCATGCTTGTCAGTTTCTTTGTCCTACCCAGCAAGGCTTTTTGCAACCCTTGTTGCACCAACAAATCCTGCATCTTGAACTTCCAGAGCTCAAAGTTGTTTTTCCCACTGAATTTTTCTACCTCAAATTTCGATCTATAAACTTTAACCATTAACTTAAAAAATGCTTAAAAAACCAAGCTTATGAAACTAAACTCTTTTTTTTATGTGTAGATATAATCTTTGTTTTAAAGTGAAGCCAAAAGGTTTAACTCAAACATTAAATAAAATGTTTAAAAATATTTTAAAATCTTTAAAGCATTTTCACCTTTTTAAACATTTTACCAAACTAAAAAACATTCGTCCACCTTTACATCCACTTCATATAAGACGAGCCTTTATACCTTGGACATATACCTTTTGGTCCATGTATCAATCCGCCACCATCATATCTCCATGTGGAGGGGCAAGCATTATGCACCATGCACTAAGCCAACGATTGGCTGAGTGCATGATTCCCCAGGTAAATTAGAAGTATGCGGGTTAGTTGATGCAGGTTTTCATGTTGGATGATGATCAATTTACCTTCCATCCATCCATCCAACTTTCAACTGACCATTTTCTACTGATCTCAGCATTTATATCAGACTGCACTCGACTTACATCCACTAGCATATAATATTGCTAAATCGGGTGGCCCCTTGTGCATATCTTTAAATGTGTATGGCGTGCTTCCCAATTTGTGGTTGGCCTCAACAAATTTAGGCCGTCGATACTGTGTCCATATGGCCACCTTAATTACCCTGTATCCAGTTGGATTCGAAGTACATGTGCGATCCTTATTCTGTGTAATTGCTTTAATTTCTTTTACCAACCATTTTTTCGTGCAAGTAAAACAAGGATTATGGTTAATTTGGGAGATAAATTCTTACCAAGAGAAGAATAACCAGAGCACTTACCAAGAGAAGAATAACCAGAGCATTTACCAGGAGAAAAGGGACTCAAGGCATAAACAATCCAGCTCTATCAAGGGGAAATTTGGCTCGATCTCCACCAGGATGTTAGCACTTGGTAAATTTCCTAGAGGTTGAAAAAGAAGAAATCTACAAAGGTAACCTTATCCAACCGCTTTTAAAGCTGGGATCTAGCCCTTCCAGCTTTAGAAAGGGATCTCTCTATATGATTTAGCTTTGTTTAAATTTCAGATATTAGGCTAGGTATAAAGAACAAGTATGTTTTGTTGTAAAAGGTTTTTGAAATTGGTTGAGACAAACTACACCTCCATTGGGCTATGGGGTCTGTATTTAATCAAATCTGAGATACAATAGAAACGCTAAAGAAATCCTTCACAGGGCGAGATAACACACTCACTGGATCTTTAATAATTAAAATGACGGACAGAAGAAAAGATAAGGAAAATAACTCCAACTAACAAGCAGTTAAGAATTTCTTAATTGAAGATATTTAGAAGATAAAACATTAAAATCTTTAGAATCGGAAACAGGGTATCAAAGATAAATCCTGCAACATAACGCTATTCATAAAGATTAGTTATCGAAAAACAAGATGATTACAGAGCAAGAAAACATTTAACTGAGAAAATCACATCACCAGTGAACATGCACAAGAATCCTGTAAAGTGCCTCTTCTTTATTAATGGCAGATCTCTTCAAAAATAGTACAGTTTGATAGCAATAGGGTGTGCGAATCAACAACCCTCAATACTTCGAAAGATGAAATATTTATAATTCAAAAATACAAGCGTTCCTGTCATAACTGATCAGGACGTGCTCATGCTATTTTTAGTCTAACTAACTTAACTAATCAAAATTGCTTGATGACTCGATACAACTGTATGCTGAATTTCTGGGGTAGGCCGTTGGTGAGGTGCCTTCACAACCTCTTCTGACTGGACAGGTGACAGGATGGTGACAGCTCATCTTCTAATCTAGTAGATCACACAGTTCTTCCCATCTGGAATGACCTGGCACTGTGACTTTAAGTAGCCTCCGATATATTTCATCCATGTCTGTGTACTTAGCAAATGTAGGATTGATGATGAATATGTGTTTAATCTCATGTTGGATACTAATATCCAACTGCAAGGCATCCATGAATTCCTTTCCTGTGATGCTTCCCTGTATACCTGCAAACTTGGAACTGTCCTTAGACACTTCAGTCAACTTTTTCTTGTAATCAGGGAGTGTCAATAATTTGTCATTAATGGCCTTCAGACTAGGCAGGCCCTTCCTTTGAAGAGCATCTATCTTGTTGAAAAACTTCTGCACTCCTTGATCCATGACTTGAATCTTTTCCTCAAGATGAAGCATGAGACCTCTTTTGGTTAGAACCCGTTTTACCTCCAATATAGTTTATGTCTTGTCCTCAATATTCAATTCTTCGAGTTCCTCCCTGGTCTTGGAGTTCGGGAACCTTATGATTTCATTGGCTTGTGCGGGCATGTCTCCCAGCTCCATTCTGATTTTCTCAATAGCCTACTTGCTCCTCTCGAGAAACTCATTTTGTTCAAACATGATTTGAACCATTGGCTAGATTTCATTAATTGACTTGGAAATATCTGTCCACATAATCTCTTTGACCTCAGCCAAAGTTTTCCCTGCCATTGTCTGTTTTTGGAGTTGCTGTAACTCCTTCCTGATTTGCTCATTCACCTGCTTTTCTTTAGATAGACTTGTCTGGAAATAAGTTTTGAGCTCTTGGAGGTTCTCCACTTCTTTCTTAAGCCTGTTGATTTCTGACTCTTGCAGGTTCATCCTCTCCATGGACTTGGCAAGGTTTGTTGTTCCTTCTGGTAGTGACATTGGTGTTGCAGATGGAATGACTGTCACTGTTGTTGTGCTTAATCCTGCAATTGGGATAGTACTCAATGGAATGCCTTCCATTGGCTTTGCCTGCTCTTTCTCCTTTAGCAGTCTCTCCATCTCTACTTCCATCTCCTTTAACTGAGCATTCTGCTCCATGAGTAATTTCAGCATCTCATCCTTTTCACCTTCCTTTTCAGCTATCTCCTTTGCCTGTGGGTCTTCTGTTGGAGGGAGCTTTAGCTCTTTTCTTAAGGATGCGATGTCAGCATTTTTCTTTTTAATCATCTCTTTGGCCACCTTGACGTTCGCAGGGTCGTAACCGATCTTGAGGACCAGTTCCTCCAACATCTTTATTCTATTGTCTTTCGTGAAAGATGATATTTTCTCCATCTTAAATTGGGTCTGGGCATTATTCAAAGATATCCAATATTTTTATGCAGAAGCTGAAGCGTGGGCCAAAGTGTGAAAAATCATCTCCCCAGTATGCTTATGCAGATCCATCTGGTCTGCTGGATGTACGTCCTTGACCTGGAACTCAACGGTAGCCCTTTTGTAATCTGATATGCATCCTACCCTTTTCTGTATCAAATGCCGAAAGAAGTCTGTGTTGGGCTGTGGAAGACTGCTTCTGGAATTGGGCATAAGTGCTGCTAGTTAGTGTCTAGTTCTTCTTCTTGATCAAGTCATATTTTTCAAAAATGCCCAACTTGGGCCTAGTCTTGCTTGGCAGGGTATCTAAGGGAGAATCTGTAGATTTTAATACTGTATTTATTCCCTTATGTTGACTCAAGCCAAAAGGTAGAATGACAGGCTTGACCCCTGTGGTGGTCACTGTGGTAGCTGGGACTTCCTGTTCTACTGTTGCGCTGGGTGTTGAAACTGTCTTCAGCTTTTTGGAGTGAATTTGGAATTCCTCTGATGACACCTCTGTTACAGGAGGAGATGACTTTTGTCGGGGCCTCTTCTCCTTGAGGACCTGAGGTGTGGTAGCGGGTAGCGCACTTGTCGAGGGCACCTGCTGTTCCAAGTCCATCAAAGTGTCAGGCAACCATACTGCCTGATTTGCAAATTTCTCGATCTCTGCCTTGGACTCATGAGCGTAAGGGGCATTTTTGTTTTTCACCCTCATATCTGAAATGATCCCATATGGATCATAATGCCAGATGAAACTCGTAGAGAATTTCATCTCCTTCAACATTCTATCTGCTTCTTCCCCTGCGCCTCAGTTATTGCAGATGAAAGAACCAATTTGTCCCTTGATCCTCAATTGTTGTTTTTTCTTAAGAGAAACAAAATGAATTTCATCTGAATTCATTATCTGCCTAATATATTCTAATGAAAAAATCCTTACCGGCACATATCGGGGTAGTTTGTAAGGCGCCAATTTGCACCCGAAAACCCTGATTTCGGTGTGATTCTGACATAAATACCAGTCTCCTGTCTTAACGTTGTCCGAGAGATGCAAAATTCTCTAGACTTCATCATTTATTTGTGGCTCAGGCATGCCACTCAACATACTTACCACAGGGTGGTAAAACTGGTCAATGAATGTTGTGAAGTCATATTCAACAGAATTATTTTTCAGAAGGGAAGTCCACGATGTGACTAGCTGGGGCCTCCCGTCGGCGTCCATCTTCTACATGGAGAAATTGAACCTGTCTGCTTGAAAAAAGACGAACATGTAAGCTAGAATGGATGAATACCTAAACATGCCTTCTGTGGCGAAATTCACAAATTGTTCATGGATATTATTGGCCAAGAAGGTGTTGTAGTTGAACTCCGTGGTCGGTTGTTCATCATTTGAGAAGATGGACAGAAAACCTAGGATGGGCTCATCTACCCATTGATCAGAATAGTAACCAAGCAGGGCACACAGAGAAGAAATGATTTGATTTCCTTTGATGGAGAACATGGAAGAAGGGTAAGGGGGACTGGTGGTAGGGAGTGGAGCGGGAGTGGGGAG
The DNA here is from genome assembly GCA_009831015.1 of Picea engelmannii. Classification (NCBI taxonomy): domain Eukaryota; kingdom Viridiplantae; phylum Streptophyta; class Pinopsida; order Pinales; family Pinaceae; genus Picea; species Picea engelmannii. Next base: position 166,382 of record ML784207.1, on the reverse strand, counting down.
AAAAAGCTCAAAGATCTGAGCTCTCTGAGGGAAAGTCATTTTATGATATAGCTCGGTGAGGATTTCTAAATTGAATGGGGATGCAGATTCAGCATGGGTAATTTGCATCATCTGGTCAATATCTTCAGGGGTAATGAAGAAAAGGACGTCTCCAGATGAACAAATGATGGCTTTCTGGTCGGGGAGATAATGGGCCTGGCATTTGAGGGCAAACTCGGGGAAATTATGAATCTGGGGGAAGAGATACAGGGGAAAATTGGACTCCCAGAGTCCAATTTCATTGCTCTGGTCCAGGAAAACCTCCCGGAGCCATGACTGAAGATCAGAAAAGTCGAGACTGCATATAGTATCGGCTATCAAGCAATCTTTATCAACCAAGGGAATTTTATCCAGGTCAACCGAAGGAGGAAGGAAAGGATTCTCTTCCTCTTCCGATTGTTTTGTCTTTGACACCATTTCAACAATTGTACCTGCAAAAAACAATACGTTAGTGGGGTCAACGGATTGTAGGTGAAAGTGATGCGGGAGCAATGGAGGAATAGGAGGTTTCTGACGCGACGGATGAATAACGACTGAAAGGGAAAATGGTAGTTTTATTCGAAAATTGGGTTCGGTTGGGCGCGGGAGATAGGTCAGCAGGATAACAGGTATGTTATCCTGTAATAAATGGACAACATGCCACTAGGGATGAGGTGGCAGATGGCGGTGGCCAATGCATACGGGTGAGTGACATGGAGGCATGTGATTGGAGGTAAAAGTCGCCGAAGGGCGCTGGTCATGAATGGAAAAGGTAAAGGCCTGACAGTAAGGACTGATAGCAATTATGGGAAGGGACTCAGCCCGGGAGCAAGTGGGACAAGTGGACTGAGTGGAGGATGACATCCCGAAGCGATGGGGGCTGTTAGACGGCACAATGTGAAAAGACTTTCGGACCAATAAGACAATGCCAACTGTAAAATGGGCCTGCTGTAAAGAATATTCTTTCCAGACCCCCCCCCCCCTTTGATTAAAAGAAGAACACCAAGGGGGGTCTGAAATCCATCGTGATCCATTGATCTGCACGTCGGTTTCCTGATCGCAGATCTTAGCGCGCTCCTTAATACCCATTCCGGAAACCCCCCCCCCTCCATTAAAGGCAAAACGGAGGGGGGGGTCCGGAATTCAATGTGAACCGTCGATTCGAGCGCTCTTTTCTAATCCATCCAGATGTGCGCCCGAGTTATTACTAATTCTAGACCCCCCCCCCTCCGTTAAAGGCAGAACGGGCGGGGGGGTTCGGAATCCAATAGGGGCCGTAAATCCATGCGCCCTGTTCTGGACTGTCTAGATCTGCGTGAACATTATCACCAATTCCGGAGCCCCCCCCTCCATTAAAAGCAGAACACTAGGGGGGGTCCAAAATGCTATGTGAGCCGTTGATTTAAGAGTTGTGAGATGGACCGTTGGAAAATGAATGAAGCATAGGTCGAGAGCGAAAAATGGTCATGTATAGGAAAAACTTAGGATTAGTGATTTCTTATGGGTTTTTCCACTTTTGTCTTAGACACCACCAAGGGGACATCACTTCATATATCCTTAGGCAACGGAGACTTGATGTAGCATTTTCTTCAAGTGGGCTTTCTTTGGGCAAGGCAAGCAAAGCAATTAATCTACATTCTACCCTACTTTCCTAAGAAAATTAACCCAGATTAAACTGTTGGGTTAAGATATTATTCTATCCTAGGGGCTATCTGACCAGGATTAGACAGTCTGGTCAGATTTATTCACTAACCTATCAACATTGAAAATTTAAAAGAACTTGGTCATGCTTGAAAGGTATGACCAAGTTACTATTATTGCATGGGTCTTTTGTCTCAAATCTTTTATGCCCTCTTTTTCTTTTTTCTTTTTTTTTTCTTTTTTTTCTTTTTCTTTTTTCTTTTTTCTTTTCTTTTCACAAATTATTTGAAGAATGAAATATCATTTGTCAACAAAATCACCAGATACAGATAATATCCAAGTCATCAACTGATTCCCATAATTTATGGGGTGATAACACAGGAGATCTTAGCCAAAAGCAGTAGTCGAGATCGATCTCCCACCTAAGCAACCAGGAGCTCTATTAACACGAAAACCAGTAAACGTTTTTATTCTCTCCCAAAATTTGAAGAATTATTGTTGTTTTAGAATAAATATAATTGAATAAATATAATTATAGTGCAATGTGATTTTCTGCTAAGTTTAGTGATGTTGAATTAAGCGGTAATGTTTTGACTAGTTTTAGGAAAAAAATTAATATAGTATTTTTTTGTTTTAAGGGTGCCTAATAAACCTTATTATTAGGCACTAAAGATTCATATATATGTAAATTGCCGAGTAAAAATGAATACATCACCGAGGAGCCTTTAAGAATGGGATGGAGACAATTCAATTCCTGTGTATATTCCTTTCGGCTTATATCCGTTTAAGAATTAGATGGGGACAATCTGTAGGTAACTACCACAGCCACCGAATTCCAAACTAGTAGTTACACTTTCTCTCACTATTTCATTTATGTTCATTAAATTAGTTCGATTCAACAATTACCCTCAATTTTTAAAAGACCTTCAGAACATGTTAAATGTTACTTGACCGTAGAATATATATATACATAAAGAGTTTCGACCGAGATCCTGTCCTGTCCTAAGGATCCCCGTCCCAAGGATCTCTCGACTTCACGACATAAATAAATATTGCATAAAGCTTGGCCTTTTGCATAAAGGAAAGCAATATTTTTAATTTTTTATAGATTATAGATTTATTGTATAAAGTAATTTATTTTTAATAATTTGGATGAAGAATTAGAATAGTTTTAAAATTTATTAATATATTTAATAAATTTAATGAAATATTTCTATTTCTTATATAAAATAATATTAAACAATATTAATAATATTAATTAAATAATATTAAATGTAGTGTAGTATTTATGTAATGTATTGTAGTTATTTATATTTTAAATTAAAGTAGATTAAATTAAGAAATATATAATTCTATTTAATAAAGTGAAATTTTATTTAATTATTCTTATTTTTTTTTATAAAAGAGAATTATGCTACTTTTACATTTGGGTTTGCATGACTAGCCAAGGATTGTTAACTTTTCAAAAACTACTAAGTAATTGTAATTTATTCATGTTTTTTCTTAAATATATTAATAATATTGATTAAATAATATTAAATGTAATGTAGTATTTATGTTGTAGTTAGTAAAATAAATTAAGCAAAATATAATTTTATTTAATAAAATAAGAGAAATTGTGAAAAAATATTTTGAATAAATAAAATTGATATTATAAAAATTATCATATTTTAATTAAAATGAATAAAAATGAGTTAAAAATACATTAGAAAATATTAAATATGTAAAGTAGAAAATATCTTGAAAAATGAAATGTAGAAGAAAAATAGTGAACAAAAACTCTTGAAAAGTCTTAGTATTTTTAAACCTTAAATGGGATATTTATTATATCTAGAATATTGATTTTGGGTGGTAGTGGTCTTTATACTACTAATCTCACTACACAAATATCATAAAGTTTATTGGGATGGATGGAGTAATTGATTGGTCATAGTGTCAAGTTTTTCCGAATGCAAAAATTTGACAACCTTAACCTTTCTCGCAAGTATTTTTTTAAAGTTATTTAACATTTTCACAAGTATTGATCTTAAGAACACAGACAAACTTAATATCTCAATAATTTTAGCATGAGTTCTCTCCATAATAGTAATTTCAAATGAAATTTTGCATCTCAATATAATCAAAATTTCTCTCACGAGCATTCGTTTTGAAAGCTAAAATTTAAGCACATATAAAAACATCAATTGAAATAACAAAAAATGGTTTTTACTTTTTTTAATTGAAATAAACTTTTGAAATAAAATTTTTATTTTTTTTATTTTTATTTTGAAATAAATTTTTTATTTAAAAAAAATATCAATAATGAAAATGTTTTCACTTAGATTATAATTTTTTTTTTCATTATTTTTTTTCAAATAAATTAAGTTATGATATATATATATATATATATATATATATATATATATATATATATATATATATATATATATATATATATATATATATATATATATTTTGTATTTATATAATCTCTTAAACTCAACATACTTGTTTTCTTGTTTATACATTTTATATTTCGCATTCACTCTCTTTCTTTCAATCTACGATGTCATTTCTTCTCTTGCACTTTTCCACCAAAAATTTCATCTATATGTTTTAAGGTTTCACTTTGTCCTTGTGTGCTCTTCCTTTTTCTCTCTTTCAATCTACTATGTCATTTCTTCTCTAGTACCTAACTTTTTATTGCGTGGACACTTTTCCACCAAAGCTTTCATCTATAGTTTTAAAGGTTTCACTTTATCCTTGGGTGATCTTCCTTTCAACTTTAAAAAATTATATTTATGAAATTATAACTATAATGGTTTTTTTTATGTTTTCTAATTAATATATATATTGGATGTTTTAATTATTATCATTATTTGTTATGTTATGTATTTTAATCTTATTTTAATTTTAATATATTGATGTTACAAGAGGTTACTCATTTCATTCATATTAGTTTATAAAGTGCACCTAGCATTTCTAAATAAATAAAAAAGTTATAAATATCTACTTTTATAGAATTCTAAAAATTATCCTTAAATTTAAAATTAGTAAAGTGTATTATTATTCACTATGGAAAGGAAACAACCCAAATGCTAGCCTTAATCATATTTTGTACCACCATGTGTTGAGATATGTGACATCCCTCCATGGATTTCTATTGACAAGGCAACAAAATAGTTTTTTTTTTTTTTTTTTTGTATGTATGGTCATCATACATTTAGTGGAAGTGATTATGTCTTACATTTCCATTATCCATTACAAGGTTGCTCCTTTACATAATATTATTGTTTCTAAATTTGTTCTTCTTTTTTTATTTAGTCATGTGATAATCTTTTTTATCATTATTGATAATCTATTGTAATCATTTTTATCATTTTGTTGTAAAAAAATAGTTTGGATAATAAAAATTCATATTCTCATAAAAATAGGATACTCTTGTCTTGTGGCATCTTGGAATACCTTCGAATACAACCATAAAATCTTGTTTACTTTGATGTGTTATCCCACATTGATTGTAAGTACTAGTTGCAATTACTTAAAAAGTCTCAACATACCATGACCCTTATACCGATAGATGTGAGAACAAGCAAGTATGTCTACTACTAGTATAATAGTTGATTGGTTATGATGCTAGTATACTTACTTGATCGTACCTCTCTCCTCTTTGGGACATGTTTTATAGATACTTGCTTATACTTCCCTCCTATTTGGGATGTGTTGTATAGATGCATTTGCTTGTACTTACGTCCTCCTCTTTGAGATGTATTGTATAGATGCATATATATATGGAACATAATTGTCACACTCGCACTTAATCTCATCAAATGTATTCTTAATTGGCACATTATTTTTGTCACTAACTTATAGCATATTCCCTTATTGAATGCTCTAGCTTGAGGTAGAGAATAGGACCTTAAGTGTTTTAAGAACCAATGTGTAGTGTGCCCAACCTCCATAGTAGACAATAATATGTTAGTGAAAATCTCATGATTAGTGTGATAAATATAGAATCTCATATTCACACCATATCGTCATGCTAATTTTTCTAATCCAACTATGATACTTAAACATTTAAGACAACCACACAACTTACATGTACTTTAGTATGATAATGTTGGAGTAACAACTTGAAAGTATTTAAATTAAGCTACTAACCCAATTTAAAATTTATAAATTGTTTTATCATAAACTTGAAGGTATTGAAATAAATTGCAATGTTTGTTTTTTAATGTATTGAGATATATTGGAACGTTTTTTTATGTGAAATATATGAATAAAGTTATTTGATCATAAGTTTGAATCTATTGAAATATATTTATGAGATATATATGGTAAATGTTATATTTAATGAATAAAGATGTAAACATAGTTTTCATATATATATATATATATATGAATTATTGGAAATTTGTAGTCTAAGTTAAAATCTCAGGGATAGGTATCCAAACAAATCCCCGTTATCATTTCTCATTGAAACTTAGAAGTTGTGAAATAGGAAACCAAAAATCCTCTAAATAAAGCTTTCCTACACCATAAGGCAGGGGGATACTCGTGAAGGGCCGAAGGCTGAGGTCCAGTTGTTTTGTGTGTGCCTCCTTGAGTCACCCAACTCTTGGAAAGCATCCATCCCGTGACCCATTTATTAGGCCAAAAATCTAAATGTCGTGCTTGATTGAGGTAACTTGGTTGCCAAATATAGGTATTTCTACACAGGTGGCGGTTGTGGGATGCAATCACACCTCAATCAGATTTTGAACGGTTGTTGGGAAATATTGCCAGTACTTTCAGGATATGCCCCCTTCACCCCTCATTATAACTGTTTTTTCATACATTCACTAGTTCCTCTTCCAGTGGATTCATGACCCACTGTTGAGTGCTTTTGGAAGGCCTTCTGCTATTGAGAGGAAGGACGATACGTCTTTTAGGACACGTGCAGATTTACTTTTATTTCCCCACGCGGATAAACCTCACTACCCTACATTGATGATTGATTGTTTTTTTTAATGTATGATATCCACTATTGATTACATCCATCTTTAAGTAACATTGTTGAGTTATTCCAAAAATAAATAAATAAACACTTGTTCATTTATTTCACTCATCGCAGCTCACAGACATCTTTCTATCTGGTTCAACATCATAGGGAAACCATAGAATCCCCATTGTTCTAGACTGTTATTGAATCTACTCCCAATATTGGAAGGTATCCCCAACTTGGCTGATACATCATCTCATCCATCCCATACACTAGTGAGTGCAGTTGTTTTAGGATCAAGCTTGTTTGGCACCAACATCCCAAACAACCTACCCACTAGTCCTTCTTCACAATGAGGAGGAGCTCAAACTTTCTCACACGGAACCACTTCTCAACCATCACATGCCATGATTGCACCTACACCCAGTTTTCCATACTTGGCATCTCCGAACATCCCTTCAAACTATTTGAACATTTGTTCAAACATGAACATCCCATAACAATGTGTTACCCCCTAGGGGGACCGAATCCAGCTTCATTCACACCAGGTTCATCCTTCTTAGGGCCACCTTATACTACCATCCATGGATCGAGTATAATGTTATGCCATCTATATTATAGAAGATTAAATCACATAAAATGGATTGTAAAGTAACATTGAGTATTATATATCACTGACAAATATTTATAACAACTTAATGTCATAAGTGTTGATCTCCAAAAAATTCAAATTTGTATAGGTATTCTATAGATGGGAAAGTGGGAAGACATTATGGAATTGGACAGAGAAGACCCAGAAGATATGATAGATTTTTCAGCTAAAGATCTAACATGGACCCAACTTGGAGGGGATCAAGTTGCTATTATTCCATATAGTCGACTTGAAGATTTTATAAATGGGGAGCAATCAGATGAAGAATATCCCACTCAATTTGTTGTTAACACAAATCAATCTAAAGAAGTGGAGGAGATTATATGTGCCCACATTAACACATGTTTGGAATATGCCATGCAAGTCTTTATTTGTTTCATATAATTATGAACTTCTAATTCAAGTTTATTTTGAAAAAATTGTGTTGACATGTTTCCTAATTTTTTATAATTGTTCTTATTTAGTTATTGGTGTGCATATGGTCCAGAGTCGACACGTAAAATCTCAGGTGGTGAGATTACAATGAATCCACATGGATAAAAAAAATGAAATGCAATCCATGCCAAAGCATTAAGGTTGGTTGCAGATGTCATTTCATCATGCATCAACTTTATATGCGTCCAAAAGATGTTATTCTAACATACACTTAGTGTAGGCATATTGATCAATCTAGTGGCATCTGTCATGGGAAGAATGCGGTGGGTAGACCTCAAACATTCAAATATGCACCACATTTGTCCTTTGATATACGAGCTAGTGTAGAAAAGATGATTGAAGATGGTTTTAATGTCACAATGGTTTGGGATAAATTCATCTCTGATGTAGAGCACCAATCTGGTGAGTTATTCACAGGGGTAACTCGAGATGCCTTAATGACAAGTATGGATATTTCTAACATTTACCATAATATTAGAAAGAAAGAATATATGAAGGATGAGAGTGATCCAACAATTGTCGATTGTTGGTATAATCAATTTCCAGATATATTTGTTTTCTATCAAAAGAAAGATATTGTGCAAAACATACCATTCATTATAGGAATACAAACTCGCTGGATGTGTTCCATGATGGTAAAGTATTCACACAACAATGCTATGTCTATGGATTCCACATTTAGTCCCAATATGTATGGGGTGCGTATAATCAACCTTTTCATTTCTTTATGGTGATTAAAATCAATTTTTATGTGTTGAATACTATATTAACACTTACGTTTTTTGAATGTAGTCTCAACTTTATACGTTAATGGTATTTGAAAAACGTCATAATGGTGTTCCAGTGGCTTGGGTGATTTCATCACGTAATTCTACATATGATATTCATAAATGGTTGTCAACTTTATTTGATGTGGGAATGAAAGAATGCCCAGATGGGCATGTATGGGAATTTATCACAGATGATGCTACTTCTGATATTTAAGCATTAAGGTTTGACATTTGTTTTATTTCAAAATAAACATGAAAAAAACATGTTGCATTCACATAATTTACTTTCTTCTAATGTAATGTTATTTAAGGACTTTAACCAATTCCTCAATTCTACTATGTGTATGGCATGTCCATCGAGCATGGGTAAAAAATGTTGGAAGCAAAGTGAAATTCAAAGAAAAAAAAGTCTGCATTCTTCGTTCTTTAGGAGAAATCATGCATAGTTGCCAAAATGATGAGTCTGTACGAAAAGCAGTTGAAAGAATATTTCATGAATTTAGTGAAGAGGAAAAGTTTCTGAAATATTTTGAAACCACTTGGCTATCCAATGACAAAATTTGTAAGTGTCATGTAACATTGAATCATAACTATTATTCCATACTTGCATGTTTTTAGACATTACTTTTTAGTTGATGATAAAAAAAAGTTTAGATATGTGAGCAAAAGATTATAGGAAATTTCCGCATTCCAATCAATACACCAATAATTCAATTGAATCCTACCATAGGTATCTAAAATATAGTTACCTATATGAGGATAACAATTCATGGTACAAACGGGTGGATTTGTTGTTGTTCATCTTATTGGAAAAAGTTGAACTATACTATATTCATAATCAACGCTTAAAAGAAGCAGGAATTATAAATCCTACCAAGTGTGAGAAACAAGAGACTCACTCAAAGGCTAGAGCAATCTAGATACCAGATGAAGATTGTCTACATGACCCAAAAAATATGAATGAATTTATAGTTCATAGTCAAAATAAGGATACTCCTGATACCTAGCATAATGTCATATACACAGGGTCTGAGTTTATTTTTTGTAGTTGTGATTGGGCCTTGAATGGAAATTTTTGTAAGCATGTCTTCAAAGTTCAAATGTGGGCTAGTGAACATGATTTAGACATTAATACATTACAAAATGTTTCAAGTCTGATAATTGACAGACTTGTATTTTTAGTTGATTTAAATCAAACAACGACAATGAACCTACTACCACAAGACCAAGAAAACTTTAACAATGTAAATATTTTATCAGATCATGTTGATCCCGACACATCAACATTGAACAATCCAATATCTGAGGTTGATAGATTGCAATTTTTACATGCATCAATCAATAAAAGAGAGAGGAATATGTTGAACAAGTTTCCTACAAATGTGGACCATGTTGAAGCAATTGAAAATTTGTTTTTCACTTTAGAAGCAGAGATAAACAAAAAACATTTCAATTTCATGTCTCCATCTAAAATCATGACTAAGAGACAACACAGTTTTTTGAGCCCGCAATTCAAAAATACACAAAATCGCTGTCAGAGACATTCAACTAAGGATAAACCACAATTTCAAAGGGTTGGACGGGTTCACATAAAGTCAAGGAATAACATGGACAATCAAATGGAACTAATTTCTTTGAAAGATCGTAGGAACGTGAAACGAACCTCTGATCATGTGCAACATTATGTTCCAGACAATATAGGTATTGTAATTATAGCTTTTAATTTGTTTTACATTATATGAAGTATATTATTAGCCTCAAACTCATTTTAGGAATGTTGTATGATTGTAGTTACAGTTGAGGGATCCATAGCTCATAATGAACCTCGTCATGTTCGACATTGTCAACTTGAATTATTTTCTGATGATATTATTGAGGGTTACACAGGTACATTTTTTAAATTATTTCGACAAAAGAGAGTAGTAAAAATATTTATATAGTTTAGTTAAAGTTTGTCTAATTAAATATTTAGTGCATCTTGTCGTACAATGAACACTAACCTTATTTCACTCTAATGGTTTATGTTGTAAGTTGAAGGAAATGATTTAGTGATCCAAGAAATTAGCAAATGCATGCCAACAGTTCCATTACTTCCAGATTTGAACATATGAGGCTTGATGAAAGGTAAATTTAACACTCAGGTTTTTGAAAAGTAATCATATGATAATTGACATGAAGCATATATTATTTTATCACATATTTAAATAAAAAATGAGTTACAAAATATTACTAATAGTACATTTGTTTATTTGTGGTTTTCAGGAGTATTGGGGGATTGGATATAATGACATGATGAAAGCATTTGGATGAAGTTTTGCAAAATTATGTTTTTGTCTCATACCACTTTAACCATTGTCCATATCATAGTTCATTCTTATTTTTAAAAGCCATTTTATATACATTGTATATTAAGATACATTTTATCATTACATCGTGATGACATTACAATTTCATGTCCATTGTGAATAAGAAAAATAATTTAGGTAACTAATTATTCAGAGGGTGTGGGCTCCTACTTAATAGAAAGTGTGATCTTACTTGCTATGTTGTCCCGATTATTGAAATGTTGCATTTTTCTTCATACAAAAAGCCTTAGTTAATGGATTTATTTCCAATGATCTATTGGTATTATATGCAATTTCCACTAAATGTAAGCATTCTTCTAAATTAGAGAGTTTTTCCATGGCATACATTTGCATCATATCCTTAATAAAAAATTTATTAAGTTTTCATCGACCTGTATTAATTAGATACATATATATACTGACATATATACCATTATATATACTAGTATATATACTAGCTATATATGTCGGTATATATACAAGTATATATCAATATATATACTTAGTATATATATCGTTATATATACCAATATATACTTAGTATATATGAGTATATATACTAGGTATATATGTTGGTATATATACTAAGTAAATATACCTAGTATAT
>ML784207.1:144506-154808 GCA_009831015.1 Picea engelmannii | reverse complement strand
ATACTAAGAATAACTCACGTCCAAAGTGCGTGCAAGAGAGGGATGTTACATATATCGACATATACTAGGTATGTGTGTCGGTATATATACTAGGTATATATGTCGATATATATACCAATATATATACATAGTATATATACCGATGTATATATACCAACATATATGTCTGTATATATACTAGGTATAGATGTCAGTATTTATACAATTATATATACCTGTATATATACTTAGTATATATATCATTATACTTAGTATATATACCAATATATCGACATATACTAGGTATATGTGTCGGTATATATACTTGATATATATGTCGGTATATATACCTAGTATATATACTAGGTATTGTTGACAATTAAAATCGCAATGAAGTTTTGCCCACAAAGTGTTGCTAAAGCCTATTATTATAAAAGCTAAATAATACTAGTAGGTGGGCCCCCCTTGTAGATTGGAGATAAGGTCTGGTCCATATTTGTTGTTTGTGTTGATGTTTGACATTGCTTACATGGTTGATGAGATCTTGTTTTACTGGCTATCGATTGGGCTTATAAAGATTGGTTCTTTATGTTACTACGACCTATGTTATTCATTGATATCATTGTTATATGTTCTTGGGACACATGCACAACAGACATGTTAGTAACAATACATAAAAGGCAGTTGGAAAAAAACAATAACACATACAAGAAATTGGAAAGAAATGAAAACAATGCAACAAATACAAGGGAAGAATTTGAACTATGTTATATGCTTAACTACATGCATGAAGGATTAAAATGATGATGGTTAAATCCTAGCTAGCAAGTTAATGGTTATGCGATTTGATTGAGTTATATGGTATTTATGCATATGGTATATTTGGAAGGATAGGATGTTGGTGGCGCATTTGACAAGGTAATATATGTTAATGGTTATGAGTTATATGGAACATGGTTGAATTATGTTATAGCATAAGTTAGAAATGTGATATGGCTGCGCTATTGGTTTTAATGGTTGATGGTTTCAATACATGGTTTGATTAATTGTGTTAATGGAAAGCTTGTTGGCATGTACTAAGGAATTAATGCACTGTGGTTGGAGGTGGCGTGCATTTACTGCACACCACCCTTACTCATTTCATTGGCTTCCACCCTAATCGGGCCATTGTTCAACTTGTTGTTGTGGTTATGCTCCGACTTTCTAGCAAAGAGGAACCGCTCGACCAACTCGCATTTTAAGTTGTTTTGATTATAGGTATGCCTTTTTTTTCCCATCCATGAGTCTGCTCTAGTTATGAAATGGATATTGGCTCGTATGTATTGGTTTTTGTTTTCCTTGAGTATGACAACTGTGTGAAATTTTGATTTTTGGAATGAAGTGTTGATGGTTTTCTCTGCAAAAATGTTTGAAGCCACAACGTTATTGGTCACCCTGAGTGTTAGCATCCATAAAGACTCTCTGTCATCCTTGTTGGTTTAGTTGGAGAGTTTTCATTTGGTATGGAGTGGCTGGTTGTCTTCATGCATTTTATATTACCATACCCAATCTCAGATTTTATGGGGTTTAATGCTTTGAAATGCATGGTCTCACTGCGCATTATTTACTTGTGAATTGGGTTGTTCATGCTTTTATTGGTCATGCAATAGGTTATATTGCTTCTTCTCGGCTCTACTTCTTATCAGTGTTGTTAGTTGGTTGGTTGGGAGAGCCACGAGGGTTATACCCTACGTGTGCTAAGTATCATTACAAAGCCCAAATAGAGCCTGGCTCCTCTGCTCATATCTCTCCTGTCATGGGATTCGTCACCCTGGACACAAAGTAAATTGTGTTTTTCTCTGTGTGTACATCATTGATCTCATAGGTTTCCACCATTGATAGGAGTCGACTCTATTGGTCCATAGAACAAACCCTTGACTCCTCAAGCTCGAGGGTTGATAAAGAATATCGTTCTAGCCTGTCAGGTTTACTATTAGTTGTTATGGATTGGTGTAGAGTCGATTACTGTATTTATTTATAACCCTTATTATGATTATTACTTTTCCCCCTAACTAAAAGTTGGTTGAGTCTTTTAATTAACTTAACTAATGAGTTGGTTCAACTACTTCAACCAATTCTAATTTGCTTAAAAGAAAAAGGAAAGGGAGGAACAAGAGGAGGATAGAAGGAGAAGCATATTAAGGTTTGATATTTGAGTTTATGTTGAGATAATTCAGTTTTCATTCATTCCTTAATTTATCCAAGCCTAATTCTTTTTTATAATAGCAGGGTCTTATTGTAGACAACAAGATTCAGGGTTGAATTACATCATTCAGACACTTGTTTTTTAGAGGTGTTGATCTATCTTTGATAGTCTGTGTAGACTTGTCTATTTGTGAATTAGTTTTCATGACTGACAAAGGCTATTGTGCAGAGTCGAGTGGGAAACAATCTGTGGCAAGTTGATCTAACTTTTTAGAGTTCAGTTTTGATTTTTTGTCAGAGGTCCTTTTGTATGTTCCATCGAGGATCTCTAAGTTTGACTTTGGTCCTAAATTTCTGCATGAGATTTTGTAAAGAGAGTGACTCTTTGGTTAATTGGAATGAAATAAAGGATTTCTTTATGTCTCATCTGTCTTGATTATCATCTTGGTGTATTTACTTTTTTCTCTACATTTATTTTAACAACTGTTATATTCAAAAAATTGCATAAAAAGTAAATTTCCAACAAGCTTTTTATTAATAAAAGACTAGCCTAAGAACTTGTAATTAATACTTGTGAGTTAGGATGTTATTTTTGTTGGCTATAAACCTAGGGTGACATTCCCATCTATTTTGCTTTAGCCAATCAAAATCTGAAAATGATTGAGTAAGATCATTTCATATCTTTTCCTCAACATTTATTTGGCGACCATACTAGGGAGATCTTAGACATCTCTCTGGTTAATTTTTGTACTCGATTTTCATCAATACATATTTCTTTTCTATTATTTGTTATTGATTCTTTGACTGTTTTATTTTTTAATGATTGTGCTTGTTGCAAGGCAAACCAATATTGAGCCCGGTCTCCAAGACCAAACCAGCATTGCTTTGAATCTGTTTAATGCCATTCTAGACACTACCAATACTCGTGTTGAACTTAACCATTCTTGGGAAACAATTGAACGAGATATTGGTGCTCAACAACGGTTGGAAGCTAGACGTAGATAGCCTAGAAATCAACAGTAACCCCTTTGTTTCTTCAAGTTTTGGCCTTTCTTTCATGTCCTTAGACTCTTGTGCTTCTAGAAGAAGAGGAGGATTGTCACATGAAATCAATCCTATTGTTGAAATAGGAAGAAGGAACATTGTGTTATCTGACCAACAAAGTGATCTAAGGAGAACTTTATCTAATTCATCCAGCTCATCTTTCTTTCCCTCATCTATCATCCATAAGATGACATCTAGTGGTGGCTCTGGTGGCACTGGAAGTGCTCTATCTTCTCAATCTTCATCGTCATCAGTAATTGGTAGTATATATAGCCACCATATCCCTATCCAATCCACCACAAACCCCACCAAAGTCATTAAAAATTATGGGATTTTTCAGTTCGAAGAAGACGCCACAACCACACCGTGGCATGTGTCCTCTCCTCTTAACCTAGCACCTGCTACTCGTCCCCTCCCGAAGTTTAAAGATCACTTTCCTAAGTTTTCAGGAAATAACATTGTCAGTACAAACAAACACCTGGTGGCATTTTCTAATGCTTTTCATAACACAAGAGCCAACGACAATGATACTTGCATGCACTTATTCGTCAATTCCTTGGAAGGGAAGGTTGTGGCTGACTTCTTTGACCTTCCTCCTAAGATTCTTTCTACTTGGGAGGAGTTAATATATTGTTTCCGTTGCACTTATGGGCAATCTAAAAGCCCAATCGAGAAGTTAATGGAATACAATAACGTCACCTATAAGGATGGTGACACCATCAAGTCTTTTAACTTGTGTTTCACCAAGTTGTACAATCAACTCCACGAACTCATCTACCCTCAAAACCAAGCCTCTTTCGTGCATTACTACAATGCACTGCCTTCCCCCTAATGTCGTAGGCTTGAGGAAAAATCCATTGATAATCTCGGTTTCACTTTGCATACTTTCTCAGAGTATGAAGAATAACTTGAAAGAACTGGTCTTCCCCAAGGAGAATCGGTTAGACAGACATACATGTCCACTCTCTTATAGTTAGTACAAGATATGAACAACCATATGATAGCATTTGAGCGGAAGGGTACTGTCTCCCCTCTCACCCCTGGAGCTTCATCCTCTTCTGCACCCCCCTTTAGAAATCCGATTGAAAACAATTTTCAGCCTAAAGCTATCCTGCCTCGGAGTTGGTGTAAATTTTGCGAGGAACACCGCGAGGAAACCACATGTGAGGTAAATAAGAGTGTCAGAGATAAGATATTTGGTAAAATACTAGAATCTACTATCGTTGTCCTTGATTTTGTAGAGCCAAAAGATGTCATGGTTATCAATACTAGGAACAAAGCCTATGCTCCCAAGGGCAAATTTGATCCTCCCCGCAGTTCTTCTAGCCTAAGCTCATCCTCAACCACTGCTACGCTCCAGGTTCCTAAGGTCCTTGAGAGTCAAGAAATAACTCTCCCTCTCCCCTCTTCCAAATACAATATCTTGAATCAGTTGGCCAACACCAAAGCATATGCAACGCTCCTAGACATGGTTGTCGTCCCTGAACAACAGATGCATATGAAACAATTCATGGAAGGAAAATCTTATGTTGTAGCCAATCTTTCCGAAGAGGTAAATGAAGAGGATTCTTCTGTAAATAAAGTATGTGTACATAACTTTATATACCTTGTAAAAAATCCCCGTTTTTATATTTCTGTACAAATTATGGATAAGATTGCCCATTGTTGCCTCATTGATGGTGGTTCGGGCGCAAGTGTGATGTCAAAGATTATTATGGAAGAGCTAGGCTTGTCTTGTACAAATGAAAATGCCATAAGCATACTCTCCTATAATAGTCTACAACAAAAAACCATAGGCGAGATTAAGGATGTGACCTTGGTTTTATGAGCTCATCCTA
Source organism: Picea engelmannii (assembly GCA_009831015.1). Lineage (NCBI taxonomy): Eukaryota > Viridiplantae > Streptophyta > Pinopsida > Pinales > Pinaceae > Picea > Picea engelmannii. The sequence goes on along the minus strand of ML784207.1, from coordinate 149,763 downwards.
AAATAAAGACAACCCTCAACATTCAGGTCATTGATATGATTGTAAGCAATTACTCAATTATCTTGGGAATAGATTGAAAAGCCTTAACAGGTGGATACCTCTCACTCGACAGGACACATTTATCTGTTCCTCGGAATGGTAAGAACATTATAGTCCTTAGAGAGGGAAAAATTTCACCCTACATAGAGAGTGTTCCACAATCAAGCGTAATCTATATCGAAGAAGACCTAGGAGTGTATTCCATCTTTGCTGAGGAAGATAATATTCCTTTGGTACGAATCGATTTAGATGATGATATATGGCACATTCACTTTGATGGTTCATGCTCTAATGAAATTAAAGGGGTTGGTATTATCTTGGTTTCCCCTGCAGGAAAAATTCATAATATGTCTTACAGGTTAGATTTTGCTTTTTGTTGGCCCTTGACCAAGTTTGGGGAGATCCTTGGTCAAGTTTGACCTATTTTGGGACTTCGAAAGCTTGTCAAATATGGAGCGCAAGATGAAGCGAAGATCGCGGGATCTCAGCCCCTTTTTAGGGATTTTTGGGTTTTTGGGATTATGTAATGTGTATGGGAATGTCGGCCCATGGGTTTACCCATGCTTAGGCCTATTTTGTAATATATATATAGAAGACTAGGCGATGTAATAAGAGAAGTTGTAAGGAATGGATAAGTGATAGGGTTGGATCTGTGTGATCAAGAGTTGTCGATGCTTTGTGCATACTGTGTGAGACTTGCAGAGCTAAGTGAAAGCTATTGTAAGAGATTGTAGAAGGTTGTGTGATGGGATCTACTCGAGGAAGGAGGATATAGCGAGTTGCGCCGATCTCCTGTCCTTTGCGGAGTAGGGTTTTTAAGGCTCTATGCATGTAACCTGTTGAAGAAGATGATAAAGAATACAAAGAGTTGGTGGACGTAGCCCCAGGGTGGGGGTGAACCACATACATGTTATGTTGCTCTTCTTTGTGCAATGTGTTGATGTGCTTATAGGTTAATAAGATTAGTGCTTTGATATAGATAAATAGATATGTTGATGCTTTTTGCTTAATGATGTATATGGATGTTAGATTTGACTTACATACATGTGCTTAGTGCTTGAATCTGTTAAGATCTTATCTGATTTGTCATGCTAAGTGTTGTTAGATGTTAGATCTGGTTGAATACTACGATGCTCTGTAATTAGGGTTTAACTGTGTTGTAACTAAGAACTGGATAGTGACGAATGTTAACTACTAAGTGCTCTGTTAAGTGTTAGAATCATATATCCGTGTCCCTATTACACATCAAAATTACTCACTTCAATGATGACCCATTGTCGTCATTGCTAGTGTCGCAAGTGTTGCATTTTTGGTCACAAGTGTTGCAAACATCATATTGTGATCTTGCCTATGTCATGTCTCTAACGACATCATAAGGACACATAAGACACCCTCAAAGACTGGTTTTAGGAAGAGAAATCATTTGATGAAGAGTACAAAGCATTTGCCATGAATAAAACCAGTCAAAAATTATTTTTTGAAGGCATCACTCCCCTACCCATTGTCAGGGAGCGCCGGTGCTCCCTAGCCTTATTTGGGGGAGCGTTGAAACACTCTGTGCACCCTTTTGGGGGAGCACTACACTTTTTGAGTGAATTTTGGTTTGTTGAGACAAATCAGGGAAGAATCCCCTTAATCTCTAAAGTTGGTTGGATTCGAATCTGAGGTCAAGGCATGATCTTAGGGAAGATCCACAACTGAGGGAGAGGAATCCTCAACTTATCCCAAAGATCTCTCAAGGTGGTTGGGTCTCTCCAAGCTTATATAAGGAGGCTTTCTCATGGTGAAAGGTACATGATGGATATTGAGAGAGATACCTAACTTATGATCTCATGAGAAATGGTATGATATAGAGTTTGAGAGAAGCACCTAACTTATGATCTCATAAGGAAGAGATAGAGACATTGTAAAGCATCTAACTTATGATCTCATAAGGGAGATATCATTGAAGCATCAACATTATGTGTGTAGATTATTTGAGCAAGGGTCTAGACAAAGGGAGCTTGGTGAAGCTGCTGCACTACATCCATGGCTGTAAGCAACACTTTGTTCTCATTAATATAAATTCATGCTTGGCCTATTTCCTTTAGAGTTTGTGTATATGAACTTGTTTATTTCATTGATTCATTATAAAGCTAATCATAGTAGAGCAAGAAGAATTGTTTTTGTTTCTCATTGTACCACAGGACCTTCAACTGAGCTTGGAGATCAATATCAACCTGGAGTGAGAAAGGACAAACGCCATTAAAAAGGTACACTTTTCTTCTTCCTCTTCATACATTAGCTTAATTAGATCTAAAAGGAATGTCAGTGTCCACAATAGCATTTTCTGTCTTGGTCATAGGGGTCTAGTATCCAAGAGATAATCCACTTGTTCGCAACGAGATTTCTCTGTAATAGAAATTGGCGACTCCACTGGGGTGGAGCTTTGATTTTTGATTCCTTTCCTAGGTCTTGTCTTGGCCTTTTCTCATTCTTTGACCTTCTCCATACTGTGTCTCTAATTCTTAGATCTGTTGATTGGCTCTTTATTTCATCATATTCACTTTGATTGTCTGAGTTGGGCATTTTTCTAAACTTTAAGAGCCTAGCGCTCCCTTGCCCTTGCTACCAGAGTGTTGGCACTCCCTACTGGTCTTACACAGAGCGTTGGAACGCTCTGGTGCCTTTTACACCAAAGCGCTGTCCCTTTTATGTGAAAAATATTCTAGGGATTTCATTCTTTGAGTTATCTCTTGCTGTTGGCACTTTCTCAGAAGTCTTACAATCTTAGTACATCTTTGTCTTGGCCTTCAACACTCTGCTTTTTAAGAATTGATCAACTTTTGTTTGGAATTTTGACATTTTTCTTCCTTACCTTGTAGTCACTCTTTGTCTTTGATGATTTAGAGTCAACTTACTATTTTCTTCTCATTTATCTGTCTGGGTGGAAGCTTTTGTGAGGAAACTCAAGGATCTATGCATTGTTCCATTTGATCTTTGAGGTCATTTTCCCAAGCAATTCTTGGTTGTTCATCATCCATTACCTTTCTCCTACCTTCACTATAAATTTCACCTTTTTTCATGCATTCTGGTGAGTGTTTTCTCTTTATCCCTATCATTTCTTGGATTCTTCTTCGCTTTTTATTGTCTTCCTTGAATTCTTGCATTTGAAGTTGATCTAGGGGATCAAATTTTGCTCAAAAATTCAGAGTGTTCGAAATCGCTTCAAATTGAGCGAGAGCATAGGCATCGTTGTTACGAACCCAACGTAACTCGTTTGGGTTCAAACGGACGTCGGGAGTGAGAGATATCGCGTTCTGTTCAAAATGACAAACAAGCAAAAAAAGGGGGTGTTGATTGTACAGTCCTTACGGATGCTGACGTGGCAGGCTGTACGACACATGGCAGGCCATATGACACATGGTAGACAGTTGGCATGTGACATGGCATGTTTGCAGCGAACGGGATGACGACACGTGGCCCAGTCAATGGTCGCCACGTGTCATATATTTATTGGTTTAAAATTATGTCGTTGGCCGGATTCGACCCCACGACCTCCAGGCAGGGGGGAAAGACTTGGCAAGAGCTGCCAACCAGCACGCCACTGATTGTTCCTTGTAATATATATGGCAAAATATATTTAAATGTTTGCATATGTGTATAGTTTAGGGCACGACCGGGCCGGGGCTTCGCCCCAGCCCTTGGTCGCACATTATATTACATATGACCCAATGTTATACCATTCAGGGGCGTGTGCGGTTGTGTTTTTTTCTAACAGTTATACAAACGACTCGCCATTTGTCCTTTGACCATTGGCTTGTGGAACGGGAGCCTATGTTTATACTAGCGTGTGGTCGCATGGGTCATACGACCTTTCCCTTGATGGTTAGGGGCTAGGTGTGCCCGTAACTGTCCTACAGTTTGCACGATTCACGTGGTTGCGTCTGGTGCTAAGTTTTTACGCTTAAAAATGCGTGTGGGCTAGGTTGAGCCAACAAGGGTGTGTTTTGTAGATGCAAAGACAACAAGTTTGAAGGGGGGACTTCCAGGAAGCCTATCTTCTTCAATTTTTGGCCAAACGAGCTGTCAAAAAATCCCAGCTAGGGGTTTTTGGACCTTCTGAAGCCATTGGAGCAGTCTATTTGGCATTTTTAGCATTGTAAAACACATTTTTGAGCACTTTGAACAAATAATACAAATGATCCATTGGAAGCTAGACTAGGAGATGTAGCCCAAGAGAGGGGTGAACTCCTTTATCATTTGTTGTGTTATGTGTTTTTTGTTCACTATTTTTGTTGTTGTTTATATGCATCTTGAATGAGTAAATCCTATTAAAGTTGTGTTGCAAAATTGATCCATTTGCATTTTAACACATAAAATTTAACTTGCAAATATTTTCAAGAATACAAGTCTTCTTCATTTTTAGATCAAGTTGGTATCAGAGCATAGGTTTTTGAAGACTTGATTATTTGCAAGTGTTCATTTTCTGATGCTCACAAGGTTGAAACTCACAAGAGGAGAAGGTCAAATTGTAGAGCCAAGTTCTCATCCTTCAAGGAGGAAGCATATATCATCACCGCAAGTTTCAAGGAGGCATTCACCAAGTATGGCTCATGAAGAGAGTCATGAACATGTTCCTGCAGAAGATGGAGATCTCAGAAAGGATGTCATGGAAATGAGAGAGATGATGAAGATCTTGATGGAAAGGAATACAAGGTTGCAAGGTGAAGGCTCCAACCCTTCAAAGCACAAGGGAGACAGTGGTGATAAAAATCCAAATGGAAATGGAGGGAATGGTGCTTCTCAACCACCCTCACCTCCATCTTCTTCTTCTTATTCTTCTTCTACTAATTCAAGACCTCTTCCAAATTCTCCAAAGGGACATGGTAAAACTCCTTCACAAATTCCTTCATTAAAGCTTGATATTAAATTCAAATTGCCAATGTACAATGGAGAAGTTAATGACGAGAGATTAGATAATTGGATTCATCAGATTGAGGTGTATTGTAGGATACAAAAAATTCAAGATGATGAAACTAAGATTCATCTTGCTTCTTTAAGATTGGATAGTGCAACACTCATTTGGTGGGAAACCAAGACTCAGGAGGACATGAAGAAACATGGTAAAATTTTAACCTCTTGGAATGATTTTATTGTTGCAATTAAAAGACAATTTTACCCATTGGCATATATGCAAAAGGCTACTATGGATTGGCAAAATTTTAGACAAGCTAAA
>ML784207.1:96599-141400 GCA_009831015.1 Picea engelmannii | reverse complement strand
GGTGCATCTTCTTCGTGCTTATTGCAGCAAGCATCCTAAACTTTGGGATGAGCATTTACACTACATTCAGCATGCTTACAATCGAGCTAAGCACTCTTCAACTCAAACATCGCCATTTGAAGCATGTTTTGGCTATTTGCCCATATCTCCTTTCGATTTTATCTTTTGGAAGGATATTGCTATTGATGGTCAATATGACATTGATAGGGCAGAAAAGTTCATTGAACAAATTCAGTCGATACATAAAATGGTGCAAGAGCAATTGGAAAAGAGTCAAGCCAAGTACAAGACGAGACATGACAAGAATCGTGTTGATCACAATTTCCAAGTTGGAGATGAATTTTGGCTTTACATCAGTAAGGAGAGGCGTAAAGGAGAAGGTAAAAAATTGAAACCGATTCAATATGGTCCTTTCAAGATTATCGACAAGATTGGTAACAATGCCTTTCGTTTAGATTTGCCTCCTTATATGCAAATGTATGCAATTGTTAATGTTGAGAATTTGAAATTGTATGAGCCTCCTTTGATTGATGATCAAGGAGAGCATGTTCAAATTCCTTCTATAGATGATTTTTCCACAGAATATCTTACAGAACTGCATGAAGACACCATCCTTGACAGGAGAATGCGAACTTCAAAACGAGGAAATGTGGAGTATCTTCGAGTTGGTCTTAAAGGTACAAATCCAAGAAAACCCAAGTGGATTGAGGTTGGAAAGGTGAGGGAGCTATACCCTCATCTTCAGATAGACTGAAAATAGTCTTTTGGAAGTCCAAAAGCTTCTTAATGGGGAGGTGTGATCCAGGGGATCAAATTTTGCTCAAAACTTTAAAGTGTTCAAAATCACTTCAAATCGAACGAGAGCGTAGGCCTCATCGTTATGAACCCAACGCAACTCGTTTGGGTTCAAACAGACGTCGGGAGCGAGAGATATCGCGTTCTGTTCAAAATGACAAACAGATAAAAAAAAGGGGTGCTGACTGTACAGTCCGTATGGATGCTGACATGGCAGGCCGTACGACACATGGAAGATAGTTATTTGAATAGTTGGCATGTGACATGGCATGTTTTCAGTGAACGGGATGACGACACGTGGCCCAGTCAATGGCCGCCATGTGTCATATATTTATTGGTTTAAAATTATGTCGTTGGCTGGAGTCGACCCCGCGACCTCCGGGAAGGGGGGAAAGACTTAGCAAGAGCTGCCAAATGGTGCGCCACTAGTTGTTCCTTGTATTATATATGGCAAAATATATTTAAATGTTTGCATATGTGTATAGTTTGGGGCGCGACCGGGTCAGGGCTTCGCCCCAGCCCTTGGTCGCACATTATATTACATATGACCCAATGCTATACCATTTGGGTGTGCACACGGTTGTGTTTTGTTCCAACGGTTATACAAATGACCCGCCATTTGTCCTTTGACCATTGTCTTGTGGAACGGGAGCCTATTTTTATACTAGCACGTGGTCGCATGGGTCATACGACCTTGCCCTTGACGGTTAGGGGCTAGGTGCGCCCGTAACTGTCCTACAGTTTGCACGGTTCACGTGGTTGCGTCCGGTGCTAAGTTTTTACACTTAAAAATGTGTGTGGGCTAGGTTGAGCCAAAAAGGGTGCGTTTTGTAGATACAGAGACAACAAGTTTGAATGGGGGACTTCCAGGAAGCCTATCTTCTTCAATTTTTGGTCAAACGAGGTGCCGAAAAATCCCAGCTAGGGGTTTTTAGATGTTTTGAAGCCATTGGAGCAGTCTATTTGGCATTTTGAGCATTGTAAAGCACATTTTTGAGAACTTTTATCAAATAATACAAATGATCCATTGGAAGCTGGACTAGGAGATGTAGCCCAAGAGAGGGGTGAACTCCTTTATCATTTGTTGTGTTATGTGTTTTCTGTTCACTGTTTTTGCTGTTGTTTATATGCATCTTGAATGAGTAAATCCTATTAAAGTTGTGTTGCAAAGTTGATCCATTTGCAATTTAACACATAAAATTTAACTTGCAAATATTTTCAAGAATACAAGTCTTCTTCATTTTTAGATCAGAAGTAGCGGAATTGCATGTTTTTTTGGACATTTTGGGACATTGTGCATCTAAAATGATGAATGTTTTCTCCTTCTCATAGCATAGCTTTCATAGAAATGAAAAGATTGCATCTTCATCTCTTTGCATAACTTTCGAGTCAGTCAAAACACCATATTGTCCACGCCATTTTCCTTTTGAGTAACAACAACCTTAAAAATCAACCGCTAAACTAAAATTGATTAGACATTTTTACTTTTTCTGGTAGCAAACCTACATTAGATTGGTTGTAGGGATTTGGAATAGGTGTGAAAGATAACTTTACAAAGTTGCAAACAAACATAGAATCTTGTGTTAGGGAGTGGTGAAATCCAATTGCTACATTTTGTCCTGGGAAGCCCTTCTCACACAAGGGTCAAACCTAAGGTCGCATTGAGACTAGCAGAGTTACTCACCCTGCTTTGTTGGTCTTGGTGTAGAGATTGTTCATATTATGGGGGTCGCTTGAAGGTATACCCACAATGATTAGTGGAATCCTTTCAAGTTGATTTCGGGCCATATACCCTGCCCTTGCGCATGGATCAAACTGTCGACTATTTCCCTAGGCATTACTATTGTAGTTGGTAACCTTAGTGGCCTATCTCTTTAGGGTCTTTACACAAGGTGACTGTGGAGGGGAAAGTATTCAATGTACCTAGAATTGACGTTTTCCAGACTCACTTGGGATCCTTGGGGGGTATACCCACGATTATGTGTGGGAGCTTGCACCAGGGTGTAAGTCCGTTAAGAAGGTCGTCAACGTAACTTTTTCACTCAATCTATCTCATCCCCTTCTTACTTTGTTCCCATGACGTTGGATTTCATCACCAACTAGTGTGCTCATTGTGAGAAGGTTTTTTTTGCTTGCTTGCTTACTAGATTTTTAGCGTGTGTTGTTTGTTCTCCCTAGCAGAATCTAGGTTGGATTTTTATTTTTATGGCGTCAGTTCCCGAAATGACCAATGAAGGAAATCATTTTCTAGGGGAGCCCTTTGTTTTTCCTTCTTATGGAAACGTTGGTCCTCCTTACATCGCTACTTTGAGCTTTCCAGGTCTCACAATTGGGTTACCGGTATGGTTGTTTTCCACTCCGGTGATCTTGAATGCAGGTGCTTCATATGTAAGCACACCACCCACACATCAACCTCATGTCGACCTTTCTCCTTCTTCACCCGTCAGGTCTCCTTCCATTTCTCCTTCTTCACCTAGTGAAAGCTCTCAAGCGAGTAGCCATATTGATAAGAAGAAGAAGAAATGGAAAGAGAAGAAGAAGAACTAGAAAGGGACCAAGCCTCCAACTACATCAGATGTTGGATCCAAGCAACCAACTACTCTTAATAATATTGGGAGTGCTGATGAGGTCGATAAGATTAGAATGAAGAATATGAAACCAAAATTCCCTTGCAGTCTTTGTAAGGGTGACCATTTTCTGAGGGATTGCCCTGGTATTCCCAAGGTCTTATAAGTGTGGTCCTCCATGTCATCGGCCCCTGCTAGACATGTTGGTGACACCCCGTCAACTAGTGACGTTAAGGTTGGTAAGAAGAAGACAACAGTCAAATTTCCTTGTATGTTATGCGAAGGTGATCATTATTCTGACCTTTTTCCTCGCATGGAAAAGGCTTCTTATCTTTTGGAAAAGCTTCAAATTCCAATTGGTTATCACAATATTTCCCCCAACCCTTTGTTAGTTGATGGGATGGTCAATCTGGTTCCATCCTTGATCATTCCGGTTTATCAGGTGGTCAATCTAGTTTCATCCTCAGTTGAACCACTCACTAAAGTAGCTGATACAGTTTCGTCATCAATCAGCCCCACTTTTAATCTGGAGAGTGAAACCCAAGTAACTGATCCAGTCCCATCATTGGTCAGTCCCACCCTTCATCCGAAGAGTGTCAAAGTGGTTGATATAACTCTGCCATTAGTTTATCCCACTCCTCCATTGAGGAGTGCCAAAGTGGTTGCTTCGATTACTTCATCGTTCAATCCCACTCCTCCATTGAAGAGTGCCAAAGTGGTTGCTCCAGTTAAATCATCGGTCAATCCCACTCTTCCTATGAAGAGTGCCAATGTGGTCGATCTGATCCCATCATTGATTGAGCCTACTCTCCCTCTAGAGAATAAACCCGATTCTGCCCACATTTTTCTCATTGATACATAATATACCGTGCCTGGGGGCATTCCTCCTTCTCCTACGAAAACCCCTCCAAGTAATGAGGCCATCCTTTTTTATTAGGGTGTGTTAACTAGACCTCGTCTTCCCTCTCACATTCCTTTCAAGATCACAGTACATTTTTGTGGTCGGGTCATTCCTCAGACACTGATAGATGAAGGTTCGTCCATTAGTATTTTTTCCTCTATTGCTTGGCAAGCTTTGGGTTATCCTCAGCTTGTGCCAGTTACCCAGACTTTGTTCGCTTTTAACAGACGAACTAGTCACCCTTTAGGGATCCTTGGTTTCCTATAACTTTGGGAGGGAAAACAATATTTATTGATGTTATGGTAGTCTAGGACCCCTTGGATTTCGATTTACTCCTTGGGCGAGATTCTATGCCATGAAAGCTATTGTGTCCACTCTTTTTCATGTGATATCTTTCCTGCATGATGGAATAATGGTGACCATTGATCAACTTTCATTTGTTGGCCCTGACTTGACTATCAACCCAATGACCTCCCTAACTGGGTCTTATCCACAGTCGGTATCACCCCTTCCACAGGTCAATTATGTGGCGTTGTCTCCCATGACTTCAAATTTCGATGACTTAGATCCGGTAGTTGACATGGTGATCTCTTCGGTAGGGTAGTGGAGCTTGATCTCCTTACCCTGACGAGACCCTCAACATGTGTTCCTTCCAGAGCATCCTTCTTCCATCCAGTGAAGATCTCTTGGAATCCATGACTGAGTTTTGTCCCTTGACATGGTGTCCTTCCAGAGAATTATCCTCTTGGAAGCCATGATCAAGAAGAGTTCATGAGCATAGTTTTTCCTCTCTGTGGAAAGATCGTTAAAAAATGAAACAAAGGCTACGAGCATAGTTTTTATTTTTTGTAGAAAGCTCGTTAAAAAATGAAACAGAAATCTGGGGATTGAACCCGTAGCCTTGAGCATAGTTCTTTTCCTGTGTCAAGCTCAGTAAAAAATGAAACAGTCACCTCTCCTATCAGGTTGAGTCTTTCGCCAGATCTCATAGATGTCGAGTCGAGTCTTTCGTTAGGTCTCATTTTTTAATCTTCATTTCCTCCACCTATATCCTTTTTCTCCATCTAGTACAGAAAATGGTGACAACCTCAAAGTTGATGAATGAATTGAAGCTTGGGGGGGCATGTCTCCAGCCTTTGATGATCATTCTGGAGTTAAGCCACTACCTTTCAAGCTGGGGGCAGAGTACCGATCTTAGTCTTTGTTCTTTCTCGCGCTCGTAAATACATGAGAATGTAACTAAGTAGAATTTTATCACTTTTTTGGACTTGCAATGGATAAAAGAAAAAGGAACCCCCTGGAGTCTTCTTTAAACTCTTTTCAGACTCTCTAAATGTGAAAAGATTGTCGAGTGATCTTGCTTCCTTTCCCACTTGTTAAAAGGTTTGAAAGGGCGTATTTCAAGTGATAATTTATCTCTTTTTCGGCCTCGCGAGACTAATATTATGAAAAAGGACAACACTGGAGTCATCTTTAAGTTCTTTTCAAACTCTCTAAATATGAAAAATCACTAAGTTTACCTTCTCTGGACTCATTTAAAAATCATACATTGAAGGGCCCATACGTGGCCAAACCCTTACTTCTTCCAGTTCATTAAACAAAGGAAGAGGGACTTACCGAAGGTGAGTTATATCGAGCATGTGTTACCCTCCTCGATCTCGTTAAACTAAAAAGAGGTACTCATCTATCTGGATGGGGGAAAAAATTGAAGGAAGCAAGCCAAGCAGTTTTTGAGAACACTACCAGTAACTCTTATGGTTGCCCTTGAACACGACACTTTGTCTTTGCACACATTAATCCACTGAACCTTTGCACTGAGCCAATCCTTTGAGTTTATTTTACTCCTTTGTGTCACCTGACGAAAGTCACAGCATCCACTGCATCATCAAGTTTTGGTCCATGTCATGCTTCTGTTGTTGTGCCTCAGTGTTCAAGGGAAGTATCTGCCTCGAGAGTCAGCCATCACAAATATCTTTTTTCAATACCCATGTTAGTCCATGTTCATTTGATCTACCAATTTATATCTCTGTGTCAGTTTTGTGTCGTTGATGGGGGATACATCAATTCCATCCTGCGATGAGTCTATTCATGTTGACTTCACACATTATCCAAGAGCTAGACTTAGAAACCAGTTAGTACCTTGGGACTTGCATGCCTCAATGGAAAGCCTCCTCGCATATGATAGTAGGTTTACATCATTGACCTCTGATCGAATGATTCCTCGGATGTTCAACTTCAACTCATTCATTCACATTCATCGGAATGTACTAGAGTACCTTGGGAATCATTGACATCAATGGTGATTTCCCTCACACTTGTTAACGGTTTACCTCATTGACTGGTAATCAAGTGGTTTCTACCATGCTCGACATCAGGACATCTATTCACATGGTTAGATTCGTACTAGATTGGAATCAGTAAGAAGACCCTTGGTTGAGTTATCACTCATATATATACTTTTCCCATGTTGCGAAGGAGTTCTTTTGAGCTATGAGACATATACTGTCACATAGATCCACTTTGTATTGGTCATGTCTATGTCTTGTCGTCTTGTAGATCCACTATGTATTCTTCGTGGCTATGATCAGTTCAAGTCATAGGAGTATAGATCCACATTGTATATTCAGTGGCTATACCTTTTATCAATATAATTATGGATCCCTAGTGTATTTTATGGTGGCCATACCTAAAAAGTCTTTATCACTCAAGCATAGGTATGCTTGCCTTGGGTTTGAAACATGTCATTAATGTTTGTTGGATGTTTTTGTGCAACTTCTATCAGGTTCTCTTTGTCCATACCCTTGCTTGAAAAATTCTACAAAGTACTTTAGTCATCAGTTCATGTCTTCTAACTTCGCACTTTGGGGGGCAATTTGTTACAGATCAAAATTACTCACTTCAATGATGACCCATTGTCATCATTTCTAGTGTTGCAAGTGTCGCAAACATCATACTGTCATCTTGCCTATGTAGTGTCTCTAATGACATCATAAGGACACTTAATACACCCTCAAACACTGGTTTTAGGAAGAGAAATCATTTGATGAAGAGTACAAAGCATTTTCCATCAAGAAAACCACTCAAAAATTATTTTTGGAAGGCATCACTCCCCTACCCACTGTTAGGGAGCACCGATGCTCCCTAGCCTTCTTTGGGGGAGTATTGAAATGCTCTGTGCACCCTTTGGGGGGAGCTCTTCCATTTATGAGCGAATTTTGGTTTGTTGAGATAAATCAGGGAAGAATCCCCTCAATCTCTGAAGTTGGTTGGATTCAAATCTGAGGTCAAGGCATGATCTTAGGGAAGATCCACAACTAAAGGAGAGGAATCCTCAACTTATCCCAAATATATCTCAAGGTGGTTGGGTCTCTCCAAGCTTATATAAGGAGGATTTCGCATGGTGAAAGGTACATGATGGAGATTGAGAGAGATACCTAACTTATGATCTCATGAGAAATGGTATGATATAGAGTTTGAGAGAAGCACCTAACTTATGATCTCATAAGGAAGGGATAGAGACATTGTAAAGCATTTAACTTATGATCTCATAAGGGAGATATCATTGAAGCATCAACATTTTTTGTGTGGATTATTTGAGCAAGGGTATGGACAAAGGGAGCTTGATGAAGCTACTGCACTACATCCACAGTTGTAAGAAACACTTTGTTCTCATTAATATAAATTCATGCTTGGCCTGTTTCCTTTAAATTTTGTGTGTACGAACTTGTTTCTTTCATAGATTCATTATAAAGCTAATCATAGTAGAGAAGAAAGTATTGTTGTTGTTGCTCATTATACCATAGGACCTTCAACTGAGGTTGGAGATCAAGATCATCTTAGAGCGAGCAAGGACAAATGCCATTAAAAGGTACACTTTTCTTCTTCCTCTTCATACATTAGCTTAATTAGATCTAAAAGGAATGTCAGTGTCCACAATATCATTTTCTGTCTTGGTCATAGGGGTCTAGTATCCAAGAGAGAATCCACTTGTCCACAAGGGGATTTCTCTGTAATAGTCCCAGCTAAGGTTGAAGACATTGGAGTCATGCAACCACCCCTGCCTCTACCTCGGGTAAGACTTCATTTTCCTCGCAGGTGTTGTCGAAAGGGTCGGTATTTAGGGTTTTTTTGGTGCGTTGTTGTAGCGTTGAACCCTGGATCTGCCCCTGTGCCAACAAATGGTTATTTGATATGAGTAGACCTGATAAGAATAATGAAATATATGTTATACCTATGCATAGAGAGAATTTTTGGACTAACAAATGGATGCAGGATCCTAGAAAGAATTTTTTGCAGGTTAGCTGCTATGATCCTAGCGCGCAGTACAGAAAAAGATGGAGATCATTTAAAAGAAAGAGAGGATTAGCCCTCTGCTACAATTGTAGAAGACCAAGAAATCTAGCTAAGGAATTCCCTGGAAGAAAACCTAGTTGTCTTTGTTGTAAAGCTATGGACCATGAAGTATTAGATTGCCCTAGAATGATTGCTAAGGTTGAAAGGATGAATATAAGACAAGAAGATCATGAGAAAGGTCAAGGAACTGAAACCAGGGCAGAACTCCAGAAAGAATCAGAGAAAATATTGTTACATATGAAGGAAACCCTGAATGACCACTGACATGTCAGCTTATCAAAGATCTTTAAAGAAAAAGAGTACATTGAAGAAATAATAGGATACTTCGACATTGTTTGTGTTCTAGATGAAAAAACACAGGTGAATATTATGACAGAAAGAACTTGGGAAAATTTAGGAAATCTTGCTATGATTCCTTCATTGGGAGGAATATGACTATTAAAAGGAAAGCTGATAAAACTATGTGGAAAGATCACTCAGATATCTATGAATGCTAATGGAACTTCGACAGAGGAAGAATTTTAAGTTGTTAAATTTATTGAGAAGAATGCTCCCTTTTCTATGTTGCTCAGAAAACCTTGGATTGAAAGAGACCAGACCAGAAGGAAAGATAAAGAAGTATTAGAGTAGAAGGAGCAAGAGTTAAAATATTTCACAACTAGGAAGATCGTGCACTTGATTAAAGAGCAGGAGAACAGATCGAAGCCATCTGAAATCAGAAAATTGGATGTCGAAGTTACAAGAATACCAGCGGACTCCCAGAAGATTGCAGTACCTATTCCAGATACAGATGGAGTATTACCCCTTATTTCTAGGAAAGAATCTCAACAATGTGAAGTTACTCTGCCAAGAGGAGATAAGAATCAGAATGGAAAAAGGAATACCGAGATGAAACTCACTGGGAAAAAGGATAGAAAGCTAAGTAAGAAAAGAACTTATGGCTAGACCGTCGTATTACAGTTGACCTGACGTTGATCCATAGGATCACAGGGTTGAGTATGCAAGGACCTGACCCACAGGAGTTCTACCCAGTAAAAGCCACAGATCACATGCTAGCACAGAAGATTAAGGACACATACGATGATGTTGAGAAGGGCACACGAGACTACAAGGTAGACTCCATCCAGAATGGCCCAGTGTGCCTAGCATGGCAGTTAATAGCTGAGAAGATGGTATGCAAGAACCGACCCACACAGGTCACGGGCTTTGTCGTCGACCTCGTGGGGAAGTGTGTAGAAGGCTTACAGATGAACTGGGCGAAGTACCTAGTCAATCAGCTTGAACTAGACTGTCGTGAAGTGCAGGATCAGGGTTACGAATTTCATTTTAGCTGGCTCCTGATTCTCATTGCGTTCGTTTCATGGGAGATGATGGAAGGTGCAACCTTCCCGGACATCGATCCATTTGATCCGCTTGCCACGAAGTTCACGACACTTTGGTATTTGAGCGATATGAACAAATAGTGGTAGTCGAACGTTATTTTTCATACCTACTACCTTCAGCTGAAGAGAGTTATTGAAGCTGAGCCTTGCATGACTCCAAACACCTTACAGAGATTCCGACCCCTGATGAAGTTTAGCGCAGATCGACATTTCATTTACATTACAGTGCAAGCCTATGAACATAAGAAACAACTCCAGTCGTACTATAAACTTACAGAAGAGGACATGGAGGAGATCACTAAGGACTAGTCCGCAGACCTCCTTATCCCTGCTGACCCTGCAGAGATGTCTGATCCTAAAATAGATATCCTGGAGACCACTCACAAATAACATGACACACCTAGAACCAAGAAAAGGAAGAATACTGAAGAGGTCCAAGACTTAAGCAGTGCCTCAGGGAAGACTGCTTCCATATCACCCAAGCGAGGAGGTGATGACGACATAGAAGAGATGAAGGACAAAGAAGCTGAACAAAAGAAAGGCGAAGTAACACTGCCTAGAGACGAGGCTGACCCCTTGAAGAAGAGGAAGGTTTCTCCCTCAAAACCTTCTTCCCAGAAGAAATCAAAAGCCACCATGACCAATATGCAGACTGTCCTCACCTCCAATAATTTTGACTTCATCATAGCAGCTCTAAACGATGCTTCACTAGAAATCACGGAGAAACAAGAAGCTAAGCAGGAGAAAATGTATGATAGAATTGAGGTCGAACTCCGAGGGGTACAAAAGGCCCTTCAGTCCAGTCGCGTAGTCTCCACTATTCCCCTGCCATCGGGAGAACTAGAGTTGAGGGATGAGCTAACCCAACTCCACTGATTATCTAATGCGGTAGAAGCTTGTCTTCGTTGCACACAAGAAGAAGAAGAAAAAGCCACCCAGGCCTTGAAGCAAGTACCAGGCATAATCATAGAATAGTACAGAGTTGCAGAACAAGAGAAGGTTTCTCTCCAGGAAAAGTTTGACGAGGAGAAAGTGCACATGCAAGAAGAAAAATAACAGTTGCTCGCAGAGCAACTCAAAGTAAAGGAATCAGTCAACATAGCACTCTTCTCTATGACAGTCTTAGAGCCACAAGCTAAAGCCTGAGTCACGCATCAAGTAGATCATCTCGCAGAAGCTGTCTAGAAGCTACAACAATGAATAACAAATTTAGAGCTCTGCACTGTACCTGACACCCCACAAGATGTAAGGGACCAAAGAGAAGCAACTGCTCAAAGCGCAGTTGAAAAAATAAAGGCCCTTGCCATGGAATGCAAGCAATTGAGTGCTCGCAGTACCCAGAAATATGAGAAACTTACAAAGAATCCAGAACTGAAGGCACTGGAGTCGCAACTCCAGGAGGTGAAGTATCAAGCAGAGACAATACAGGCGTAGTTGAAGCCCCTATCAGTTGTGGAAAGAATGAAGCGATACCAGGAGCAGCGCACTACCCAGCAGCAGGTTCACACCGTTCAGAGCAAAGTCATGGAAGTGACTCAGAGGCTCCAACCTCTACAGGATAAGGCTTACCAAATGTTTACAGAGATCGAAGGTCGAGGAGAAGAACTGGAGAAAGTTGTTGCTACAGTAGAACAATGCCTAGAAGGACCCGTGAATGAGGCAGTCATCCAAGGTTTCACTAAACAGGAGGTCATGGCACAACAACAAGTCGAAGCAGCTCGAGCCAAGCTTGAGGATTTTGAAGCATAACTACCTAGACCAGAGTGACTCGGGACGAGTTACAGGTGAGTGTTGGGGGCCTATTGGCCCTTGACCAAGTTTTGGTAGATCCTTGGTCAAATTTGACCTATTTTGGGACTTCGACAGCCTTTCGAAGATGGAGCACAAGACGAAGCGGAGATCACGGGATCTCGGCCCCTTTTTAGGGATTTTTGGGTTTTTGGGATTGTGTAACGGGTATGGGATAAGTGAAAGCTATTGTAAGAGATTGTATAAGGCTGTGTGTTGGGATCTACTCGGGGAAGGAGGATCTAGCGAGCTGTGCAGATCTCCTATCCTCTGCGGAGTAGGGTTTTTTAGTCTCTATGCAGGTAACCTATTGAAGAATCTAATAAAGAAGATAAAGAGTAGGTGGAAGTATCCCCAGGGTGGGGGTGAACCACGTACATGTTGTGTTGCTCTGCTTTGTGCAATGTGTTGATGTGCTTATAGGTTAATATGCTTATTGCTCTAATATAGATAGATAGATATGTTGATGCTTTGTGCTTAATGATGTATATGAATGTTAGATCTGACTTACATATATGTGCTTAGTGCTTGAACCTGTTAAGATCTGATCTGATTTGTCATGCTAAGTGTTGTTAGATGCTAGATTTGGTTGAATACTACGATGCTCTGTAATTAGGGTTTAACTACGTTGTAACTAAGAACTGGATAGTGACGAATGTTAACTGTTGAGTGCTCTATTAAGTGTTAGAATCACAGATCTGTGTCCCAGCTAAGGTTGCAGACACCGGAGTCCTACAACCACCCCTTCCTCTACCTCAGGTGAGACTTCATCTACCTCGCAGGTGTTGCTAAAAGGGTCGATAGTTAGGGTTTTGTGGGTGCATTGTCATAGTGTTGAATCCTGGGTCTACCCCTGTGCCAACACTTGTACAAACAATGTTACTGAATTCGAAGCTTTATTATTAGGCATTGAAAATGCCCTTAATATTGGTTGTGGTCATCTTTCAGTTTTTGGGAATTCTGAGCTTATTGTGAACCTGATACGTAAGATATTCTCTCCTAGCAACAAGTTGATGGAACGATACTCCCAAATTGTTTGGGTGCTTGTCTCGAACCTTCTATCTTTCAACATCACTCATGTTAAGAGGGAGTTGAATTCAATGGCTGATCGGTTAGTTGTCTTCACAGCCTCTCCTAATCAGCAACTTTTTCCTTATAGGCCTGATTGTTCTTTTCAATCTCTATAGCGTCCATATATCCCTGAAAATGAAGAATCTTGGAAGGCCTGCACTAACAATGAGAGCATTTGTGCTTTCATTCAAGATGAACCTCTTAAGCCCAAGGAAATCATTTCCATAGAAAACAATAAGATTCCTGAGAGCTTGACTCCTCTAGACGATTCATTTTCATTTAGTGTTGTAGGCAATAAAGAAAAACAAAAGAAAGAGGAGTTATGAATGAAGGTGGGTGAAACCATATCCTCAAACATTGGGGCACTCAAATCCTCAAAGAACGATAACATAGATACCCAATATTTTGATAATGAAAAAATGAATTTTTCCAAGCTACTTGGTGGATTTCAAAAGGTTTCTGATTGGCCTTATAAGGATCTTCATGGTTTTGATCCTGGTTTTTTACAAAATGTTATTCCCATCAAGGAAGGCATGAAACCAATTATGCAAGAATAAAGATCTATCAACTCTGCATTTAAAGCAACTTTTCAAAGGAAGTTGGAAAAATTCTTAAGGGCTGAGAGTATTTTTTCAGTCTATTTTGAATGGGTTTCCAATTGGAAGCTTGCTTCAAGGACCACTGAGAATATTAGAACCTGTATTAATATTTGAACTCTCAGGAAAGATATTATGAGAAATCCTTTTCCTCCTCTCAGTATGGAAATGGTTATGCAACAGGTTATAGAGGCACAGTTAAGGCCCTTACTTGACAGGTTGTTGGGCTACAACAAAATCAAGGTAAAAGGGGCAGATGCTCACAAAACCACTCTTATCACTAATTGGGGTACCATGAATTCTTTCTAGATTACTTGATACAAGTATCGCCTCTAAAATACCTATGCACGTGACTCTTGATGAATTGGTCAGTCTCCATCTCTATCTTGATGATCTAATTGTGTGCGTCAAGGGGCTTATAATTACATCAGGATTCCAAGTGTTGGGTCCTTTCCAGATTGCTTTTGTATTGGACACTAACTCTTACATTTTAAAGGATTTACAGAAGCAATTGTCTTCTTACAACACTAACAACCCTCGCTTGAAATATTGCGAGGGACCAACGTGAAAAGTTCTAATGCTGTCTAGATTTTCTGTACACTAGTAGCCTAGCTCTGCTTTCATTTTTTGTGCTTCTTTTTCTGTTTTATAGTAGTTTGAATTCGACTTTTTGAGTTAAAACTTTTCTTACTACCTTTTCATTTTTTTCTTTTATTGTTGTTGTTTTAATTTCTGCAATTTTACTGTTGTCATGATTTGGTTTCTTATTATCTTTTAAGTTAATTTGGTCAAGATAGAATGTTGGATCAATTTTGCCACAATGACACTCCTGCAAAGCATTGTTAGTCAATAACAATCAAGCTTACATAGTTTTTATGATGTCTCCTCTGAAGGAAATTTGAAATTGTTATATATTCCCATTGTTGTATTATAAATAATTGGTTATCTCCCGCTTCTTCTTACCATTTCTTCATCCATTGAGATTTCGAGAGCAAGTCTAAAAAAATTTCTCCTTGAAGTTAAGAGAAGATACTGATTGAATGATTATGCATACAGTGGTAAAACCCCTCATACTAAACACTTTTCATGAATTATTCTCAAATTCCCAGTCATCTTTCCATTAAATATGCTCACTTCCCCCTGTTGCATAATCTTCTTGGTTATATCTTCTTGACTTGTTGTTCTTGGTCTGCGAAACCATGAGTTCTGAGTTCTAAATCTATTGAAAACAAATTTCCCTATGGAGTTGCCAGTTTGTTGACAATTAAAATCGCAATGAAGTTTTTCCCGCAAAGTGTTGCTAAAGCCTATTATTATAAAAGCTAAATAATACTAGTAGGTGGGGCCCCCTTGTAGATTGGGTCTAGTTCATATTTGTTGTTTGTGTTGATTTTCGAAACTGCTTACATGGTTGATGAGATCTTGTTTTATTGGCTATGGATTGGGAATATAAAGATTGGTTCTTTATGTTAGTACGACCTATGCTATTCATTGATATCATTGTTATATGTTCTTGGGACACCTGCACAACAGACATGTTAGTAACAATACATAAAAGGCAGTTGGAAAAAAACAATAACACTTACAAGCAATTGGAAAGAAATGAAAATAATGCAACAAATGCAAGGGAAGAATTTAAACTATGTTATATGATATACTACATGCATGAAGGATTAAAATGATGATGGTTAAATCCTAGTTAGCAAGTTAATGGTTATGCGATTTCATTGAGTTATATGGTATATTTGGAAGGATAGGATGTTGGTGGCGCATTTGACAAGGTAATAGATGATAATGGTTATGACTTATATGGAACATGGTTGAATTATGTTATAACATAAGTTAGAAATGTGATATGGCCACGCTATTGGTTTTAATGGGTGATGGTTTCAATACATGGTTTGATTAATTGTGTTAATGGAAAGCTTGTTGGCATGTACTAAGGAATTAATGCACCGTGGTTGGAGGCGACGTGCATTTACTGCACGTCACCCTTACTCGTTTCACTGATCGTCACCTTAATCGGTCTATTGTTCAAATTGTTGTTGTGGTTATGCTCTGACTTCCTAGCAGAGAGGAACCGCTCAGCCAACTCGCGTTTTAAGTTGTTTTGATTACAGGTATGTCTTTTTTTCCCATCCATGAGTCTGCTCTGGTTATGAAATGGATATTGGCTCGTAAGTATTGGTTTGTGTTTTCCTTTAGTATGGAAAGTGTGTGAAATTGTGATTTTTGGAATAAAGTGTTGATGGTTTTCTCTGCAAATATGTTTGAATCCACAGCGTTATTGGTCACCCTGAGTGTTAGCAGCCATAAAGGCTCTCTGTCGTCCTTGCTGGTTTAGTTGGAGAGTTTTCGTTTGTTCTGGAGTGGCTAGTTGTCTTCACGCATTTTATGTTACCATACACAGTCTTGGATTTTATGGGGTTTAATGGTTTGAAATGCCTGGTCTCACTGCGCATTATTTACTTGGGCATTGGGTTGTTCATGCTTTTATTGGTCGTTCAATGGGTTATATTTATTCTTCTCGGCTCTACTTCTTATCAGTGTTGTTAGTTGGTTGGCTGGGAGAGCCACGAGGGTTATACCCTGCGTGTCCTAAGTATCGTTACAAAGTCCAAATGGAGCCTGGCTCCTCTGCTCATAGCTCTCGTGTCACAGGATTCGTCACCCTGGCCACAAAGTAAATTGTGGTGTTCTCTGTGTGTACACCGTTGGTCTCAGAGGTTTCCACCATTAATAAGAGTAGACTCTATTGGTCCACAGAACAAACCCTCAACTCCTCAAGCCCGAGGATTGATAGAGAAGACCATTCTAGCCTGTCGAGTTTATGATTGGTTGTTATGGATTGGTGTAGAGTCGATTACTGTATTTATTTATAACCCTTATTATGATTATTACTTTTCCCCCTAACTAAAAGTTGGTTGATTCTTTTAATTAACTTAACTAATGAGTTGGTTCAACTACTTCAACCAATTCTAATTTGTTTAAAAGAAAAAGGAAAGGGAGGAACAAGAGGAGGATAGAAGGAGAAGCATACTAAGTTTTTCTCTTTGAGTTTATGTTGAGATAATTCAATTTTCATTCATTCCTTAATTTATCCAAGCCTAATTATTTTTTATGATGGCGGGGTCTTATTGTAGACATCAACATTCAGGGTTGAATTACATCATTCAGACACTTGTTTTTCAGAGGTGTTGATCTATCTTTGATAGTCTATGTAGACTTGTCTGCTTGTGAATTAGTTTTCATGACCGACAAAGGCTATTGTGCAGAGTCAAGTGGGAAACAATCTATGGCAAGTTGATCCAACTTTTTAGAGTTCAGTTTTGATTTTCTGTCAGAGGTCCTTTTGTATGTTCCATCGGGGATCTCTAAGTTTGACTTTGGTCCTAAATTTCTGCATGAGATTTTGTAAAGAGAGTGACTATTTGGTGAATTGGAATGAAATAAAGGATTGCTTTATGTCTCATCTGCCTTGATTATCATCTTGGCGTATTTACTTACGTCTCTACATTTTATTTCAACAACTGTTATATTCAGAAAATTGCATAAAAAGTAAATTTTTAGTAAGATTTTTATTAATAAAAGACTAGCCTAAGCACTTGTAATTAATACTTGTGAGTTAGGATGTTATTTTTGTTGGCTATAAACCTAGGGTGACATTCTAGTCTATTTTGATTTAGCCAAGCAAAATCTGAAAATGCTTGAGTAAGATCATTTCATATATTTTCCTCAACGGGTATATATGTCGGTATGTAGGTATATATGTCAGTATATATACAAGTATATATACCTTGTATTTATACTGACATATATACCAAGTATATATACTGGTATATATTGGTATATATATACTAAGTATATATACCGACACATATACCTAGTATATGTCGATATAAATATTGCTATATATACTTAGTATATATACCGATATATATATCGACATATATACCTACTATATACTACATATATTTACTTAGTATATATGCCAACATATATACCTAGTATATATACTCATATAGACTAAGCATATATACTAAGTATATATAATGATATATATATTAAGTATATATATTGGTATATATACTAAGTATAAGTATATATAACGGTATATATATTTGTATATATACCAACATCTATACCTATTATATATACCAGTATATATATATATATATATATATATATATATATTGTAAATAAAAATATATGTATTACCTTTCCATATCAGAAAAATTACGTGTCCAAATATACATGATAGCATGCCAACTATTATGCCACCGTGGTGGAAACCAGAATGCATGGATGTGACAATTGTTCACAATTCCAAATCTTAAAGAAAAAGTGACAATTGTTGACATACAAACAAGGGGACTTTCCACTTGTTCTGCCACTATCGTGGAAACCAAAACAGGTGGTGGACTGAGTGCCCTAACCGCCTATGTGACCCAGACATATTATACATGAACCAGAGATTAGTGTAGGCAAAATTCACAAAATTTAGCCATTAACCCAAAGAAAAAAACTAGTGAGAATGATATGCATGGGAAAATCCCGAGTGTCCATCTTAACGGAGTCTGAAGGTGAAGGGTTGGCAACACATAGGGCAATGAATCTTCTCAGGCTCACTTGACAGGGAATCCATGGATGCAGCAGAGTTGTGCCCCAAGTGGTCCTCTAGAGGTAAGGCTTCTTCTTCTACTATGCATCCCGTTGCAACTGACTCCTAAAATGGACTCGTGGTGCAGGTGGCGGGCTGGTTCTCCAGGGCGGTTGAAGATAGGAAATGAAAGAATTATGCCCAATTGGGCAGAAATTATTCTTCCACCAAGCATCCATCTTAGAGACTCTCAGTGATGGGAGGACGTGGCTCCTGATGAGCTTGAGCTATCCAATTTTTCCTAGAGGAACCCAAATGGTCCTCGTCTGGAACTAGATCTTGAGAGGCAAGTCCCGAGCCATGATGAGACCAAGACTCTAAAGGAGCCTGTGCAGACCAGTTTTTCCTTAAAGAGCTCAGATGGTCTCCACATGGAGTGAAATCCTGAGAGGCAGGCCCTAGGAGGTTGTGCCGACCAATCCTGCTATAGTAGGTCTACCCTCGTCGGGGCTTGCCTCGTTCTCATGGCATTGCTGCACAGAGCACCAGGCAAGCAGAAAAATCGGTTGAGCAAGCTGAATCTCAGAGCAGAGTTAACAAAATGATGTTGAGATTTGGGCCCAAGTGCCCCATATTAGTGCAAGTGTAATGGCAATCTTCAAAATCATACTGAAGCTGAGGAGCCGAGCCTGGGCTTCCATTAAGGCTCAACGCACTAAGACTTGTCTCTCATGCTTGTTGGCCATCGCGACTGGACAGGGGGGAGTGAGGTGATGAGGGCCTTTAACTGCCCTCGTAATTTCCCCATCCATTGATGTGTGTGACCCATGTGTCACCCCGTCCGGGGATACCGGTATATATATTGAATATATATACCAATGTATATATGTTTTGATGTATATATACTAAGTATATACACTGAAACATATATACATCGGAATATTTACTCAGTATATATACTGGTATATATATGTTTCTATGTATATATACTAGTATATATACTAACATATATAACAGTATATATACTAGGTATAGATGTCGACATTTATACAAGTACATGTATATATACTTAGTATATATACCAGTATATCGATGTATACTAGGTATATGTGTTGGTATATATACTAGGTATATATGTTGGTATATATACCAATATACATATCGGTATATATATCGATATATATACCAAGTATATATACCGACACATATACCTAGTATTTGTCAATATAAATACTGGTATATATACTTAGTATATATATCGATATATATAGTTGTATATATACCGTCATATATACCTAGTATATATACTATATTAAGTAGTCATATGATAATTGACATGAAGCTTGAATATATATACCAAGTATATATGTTGGTATATATACTAAGTATATATACCTAGTATATACTTAACATAGTATATATACTAGGTATATATGTTGGTATATATACCAGTATATATACCTACTATATATACCTGTATATATATACTAGGTATATATGTCGGTATATACTAAGTAAATATACATATTCATTATACTATATTAAGTATATATTTCTTATTAGATTATTATTATTATTAAGTATATATACCAGGTATATTTACTTAGTATATATACCGACATATATATAAATATATATACTTACACTCGAAAGAGGGGACAAGAATAGAAGAAATTGTGTAGAAGAGACTAAGATCTGAATATATCAACATTTTTATCTACGTAAGGGATTTTAAAATTCAAGGTTTCAAGTTTTTTTTACATTCTAAATCTATTTAGAGTATAGTTGAGTCCACCATTTAATATAACGACTCCATTTGGATTCATACAAGAGATAAACAATGGTTGATATTTGTGATAGTTTTAACTAATTTCTTTGGGATATTAGAGAATATCTTAGGCATATACCTAAATATTAGGTATATTAATTATATTCCTACAAAAGGCTTATATAAGTCACAAATATTAGCTCAAATGCAAATCCAAAGTGATATCTTGAAATCATATTACTATTCACAATCTTCATCATTCTATCTCAATAATTTCTTGTATTCTTATTTGAAAGATGTAACTAATTTGTTGAAATGTCACCACAACTTCATAATTGTGTCTTTTACTTCTCATATGTCTTATCCACCCAAAAGTTATGGACATATGCGTAATTGAGGGGTACAAACAGATTTATTACATAATTAAAAATGATTTCAAACATATGTAATGCAAGTGATGACAAGATTATGGAGAAAAAATGATATATTTGTATTCATTAACATATTTGTTTTAATAATTTGAACATGAATATAAACATTATTCATTGTATTTGCATGAAGTTATATGTAATTATAATTGTTTATGTACTTGATCAAGAAGAAATAACATATATACCTTCATGCAGTAAATCCTCAAGTAATGTTGAATGCCTATGTGTGTAGTATTGCATTTCTCTAATGTGCATTCTTTTACCCACTTATTAGTGTAATGATTTGTAAGTCCATTTGATAGTACTTTTCCTAGCTTGTTATTTAAAATATTTGGATCTCTTCCACTCTTTATTTTCTTTGTTTCTCATAGAATTCCACCCAATTTCTTGTTGCATCTAAATTACATAAAATGAATTTCTATCTCATTGAAATCTATACATAAAAAATTAAATAATTATAATCATATTTTGTCATAAAGTAACAACAGTACTCCATCTATAAAATATTGTGATGATTAAGATTAATTATATTGCTTTTTATAAGTAGGAAATTTATACAATCATTTATGATTACATGTTAATATCCGACACTCTCCATTTGTCTCCATCCCTTCTCCTTCTCTTTTGTCTTCTTGATTTTCCATATGAGTGGTGCATTAACATGAACTTAATTCATATACTTGTTTGCAATGTAGAAAAACTATATATAATGAGTGATCATTTATAAAGGGATCCAATTTAAAATAATTATACAATTATAAAGTTTAAAAAATATAAATCTATAAATATAATTTATACTAATTATAAATTTGTATTAATGAAATTTAATTATAAATTATATGTAATGAATTAATATAGTATAATTATTTTGAGTTCATAAATATAATTCAAAATTAATATTATAATTTATTTATTATAGAGCAATATCTAAATCATTTGAACATTGTAATTTGTAATAGTGTTTGTAATTTTTTCAAGAATTATGTCATAAGAAATTTAATTTTATAAAAAGAAAATAAAAATCAAAACATGGAAAATGAATAACAAAGTTGTTTATTCTTTAGCAATTGTATTTTGTTAGTAAACTACAGGCTCTCAAAACCACTTGAGGTAACCCTTGGGGCTAGTAGGGTATTTATTATTGTTGTTACATAAATTTTGTTAATTTTAATATGTATATGATTTTTATTATTCCTAGTATATATTTATTCCATGACTTTATCAAGTGTATCATATTAATATGTATATGAATTTTATTATTTTTATATGTATATAAATTTTATTTTATATATATGTGTGTCTAGAAGATTGTTTAAAAGATTTTTTAATTTGAATAGCCCTATATATTTTAATAAGAAAAAAGACAAATAAACTTATTTATTTTAATAAGAATGAATAAGAAATGTGAAAATGAGCATAAATAAAGACTAAAGACTATTAATTTTCATTCTTATTTCAAGAGTCCCTGATGATGGGTAGAGAGTCCACCCTAAACGTTCAAACTTTAGACACACTTATAATTCCAAAAATGGGATAACAAATATTACTTTTCATTTAAATTCCACATAAAGAATAATCAAAACAAAACTAAAATGAAGTGCTCTGCAACTAAACCCTTTTTCCCATTAGAAGGAGAGCTAGGAGTTGGTAAGCGATGAGATGAAAGAGGATGAAGATACAGGGTTTCTGGCGGGTTAGGGTTTGCATTCTATCTGACATGTTTGAGGTTATCACGAGATAGGGAGTTAGCGTAGATTTCAGGGACCGAGCATCGTAGCTTGGCCAGTTTCTGAACATTGCGTCGCCATCAGAGAAGAGCATCCCCAATTTACCAGGAGGTGAGGGACACACTTTACCTCATCTGGAGACCTCGACTAGTGGCGTATTTTTGGGAGACTGGCATGAGACAGGTGGGTCAGGGGAATTGATTCGGATCGGGTTCCCAAGGCGAGCAGTCAACGAACAATGTATACCCCGAAGTGTGGAGGATGGGGGTTCGGGGGTCTCATTGGCGGATTGGACAGGCTCAAATCTCTCATTGAAGCAACAACTGTCATTCACGGGAGGACCATTTTACACTGAGGGATGGGGTGGGGAACATTCTTATTACCCCATGACGGATGGAGCTTTTTATGGGGGTTTGGGGTTTGTTTCGGGGGATATTTCAACTAGATTTAGCGTCCCTTTTTTGGACTTGTCAGAGATAGATTCTACAGACAGAACAGTCGTGCTCATAGAAGGAATCAACTCCTCTCCGATATATTCGCCATCATATTTTTGGTGGATGCAGAGTAGGGTGGGGGTAGGGGACCTGGGGTCTCCTCTAGTAGGGATGATTCAATTATACCTGCTGATACTACTCTTGAACATAAGGAGTTCCTGACTGCTAGAACCTCTCAAAGGGGGGAGTGGATGAACAAAGACCTAATTAGCGCAAAAGGTCGACACCCAAAAGTTGTCGGTGTGCTCAAGACAGGGTTGGTACTGAGGGACTAGTCTTCGGTGAGGACTTCGCCATGGATAGAGTTTTGGACTTCACAGAAAGAGAAGTGGTGGGAAGAGTTCGGGGTAAGAAATTGGGCATGACTTTTCTTAAAGACTGGGTAATGAAAACCTGGCTATCAAAGATCTCCAAGATGCCTCACATTCGGCTACTCACCAGAGGATGGTTTGACTTCATCTTATCCTCCTCGGAGGATGTGGATTGGGTATTAAAGAAGGTTTGGAGATTTGTTGACACCCCCACTTTACTCAAACATTGGACCCCAACGTTCAATGCAAAGAGAGAACGGATTGACGAGGAACCCATCTGGGCCAGGCTCCCAGGGCTTCTGATGCAATTCTAGAACTCACACCATTTTGCGACCATTGGCAATCTATTGGGAAATTATATCGAAGTTGATTTTTCCTTTGAAGACATAGGATACATGGCAGTGGCCTGCATTCTGGTCAAGATAAATCTGAGGAAGGGTTTAATACAAGAGATTACTATCGAATTGACGACCAAGACTTTTTGATGCAGGAGCATCGCCAACTCAACAAGCGAGCCGGCATGGAAGACAATGAACAGCTGGACAACGCCAGCCGAAACTTTTTGAATCTCATTCAAGAGGATGCGCCAATGTATAAATGATGCATTTATGAAAATGCCTTTTGTATATTGTATCAGACCTCGAGCCTTACGCTCTTGTCTAAAGTAGATAGGAGGCATTTAATAGATTTAATGTTGGTAGATAGATGTTTTAAGTCTAGATTTGACAGCTTAGAATTTGTGAGGGAAAACGGATATAGACACCCTCCTTTGTACATTGTAACATTATCAAGCATTCAGGAGAAGAGAAGAGCAATCAGAGAAAATTATGAAGAACACCCATGTACATGCATTTGGATTAATAGAAGAAAGTTCTGATTCAAATTCATGGCTGGTGTTGTTTCTCTGTGTATATTGTTCATGTGCTTATGAATGTTTGTTTTCTGATTATGCATTTTCTTTATATATGCTGTGTATGTGATTTCATGGTTTAACTTGAAGTCTGAGAGAGAATGAGTTTCAATTGTTTCTCTATCTGAGCCAGGAGATTCCTGCAAGGTGTGCAGTTGAATTCATCCGCAAGGAGTGCGTTGATGAAGGCTCAGTAGTCTAACTCTTGTTCTCATTCGCCCAGAAGTGGAATGGGTTGTTGAAGCCGTGCAAGGTGTGCACAGGCCAAAGAAGAAGTCTCAGTTGTGAATCTGAGTGAAGGAAGCTAAAGACTGCTGCTGCAGGAAGTGCGCAGAGTCTGAAAGATTCAACACTTGAGAAGTTGTTGAACGCCGAGCGCAAGGACTGCACATAAAATTCCTCTGAAGGAGTCAGAGTAGAGAAGCTCAAGAGGTTTAGAACCTTTGTGGGTATCGTCAAAGAAGAGCATGGGAAGTGTGTCGTGAAACATTTCAAGAAAGAGTTTTTAGAGCAGGATTTGAAGAGAAAAGTGCGAGAAGAAGCACTTAGTTATTTTTAAGAAATCCTCGAGGAGAAGGAATCGACGCTCCGGATTCATCGAGGAAATTGCGAAGTTCCATCAGCTGTCAAATCTCAGGAAAGTTGCGCAGGATTTAAGCATAGCGAACAAGAGAAGGAGTCAGGGAGTCATCGGGACTTGACTCATCGGAAAATCGGGGTTTCTGTGGTCGCGAAACTCTCGTAGGAAGGAATCACGATCCGTGAATTCCCGAAAGTATCTCAACCGTTGATCACAATCGGAACACGTGGCCAGAGATCCCAAGGATCGTGAAATCGGAGATCGGGGGTTCCGGAGACAGGAGATTTGTATGTTGACATCGCGATTTTCGATTTCCCGACACGGTAGGATTCGTTGATCTGCGGGATGCATGTCCAAGGATCTAGGAGAGTCGGTATTCGGCGTTTCAGGTTTTCTGAGGACAAGGGAACCGTCGCATCAAAATCCGCGATATCGGGAATCATGATATCCCGATAGTTAGAGTTGTGGGCCCTGGAAGGTGGAGTAGGCGCCAGGTGTCATCGCGCATCGGGGTTCGGGACTTGGAGAGCCTCGTGAGTTTGTGTAACGGGAATCGCGATTTCCCGAAACGTGATTTCCCGATCGCACGGAAGTCCGAGCCATAGGCACTGGAGAGGAGGACAGGTGTCGGGGAAGTCAACCCTTGCAGGGGTCAATGCCAGGTGGCATTGGGGATCGGAGAATCGAGAATTTCGAGGGCGTGAGTTCCGCTCATATCATTTTCGCGAAGTCCGAAACTCCGACTAGGGAAAAGGACGTGGTCCCATGGACCGGCAGGTCACATGCGGGAAGAGCTAGCTAGGAGGAGCTTAGAAGAGGAGGAAGGCACCATCACAAATTTGGGAGTCGGGGATCCGTAGTGCCCGAGAATTATGACATCGCATATGTCGATTTCCCGATAGGGAAATCCCTGACAAGAATAGAGAAGTATCGGCATTGAGACCCATCGAGTTTCGGAGTTTTGTGTAGCATGAGGAACATGCCCACGAGTTTCACGATAACGCGAAACCCGATTTCCCGATAAGGAAAAAGGGAAGATCGCGAAGAGAGTTCTGTGGGTATTGAGAGGTCTCGATAAGGGATCGGAAGAACCTTGAAGTTCTTCGGGCCGAGAGCATAAGAAGGTCTTGGTGAGAGCAGGCGTGCCTGGTCAGCGCATTTGCGTCACTTTTGTTCAAACTTTAGACTATGAAGGAATTCCATTTAGATGCCACAGATGCCATCTTTATGGCCACAGGGTTGCAAATTGCCCTCTTCCTTTCAAAGGAAATAATCGGAACACAAAATACAAAAGTTCCTCCTCCTCTCCTCCGAGAAAGAAATTGGAACATCAGTTGGACTCTGGAAAGACAAAGGGAAAGAAGTTGTCACTTCCAGAGGTCATGCATACAAAAGGACTGAGCACGGGTTGTTTGAGTATCCAGGGAGATGGAACTGTAATGCTTTCGTTAACTGGTTAGATCTCCTCGCCTTTTCTAGGGAACCTCCTCTGACGCGAACAAGAACTAACGGGTATGTCAACATTGGATGTGTCTATTTTTACTTTCTCTACCTTTTCGTATTTGGATTTTTTTGATCTATATGTGAACACTGTGTCTCCTACATTATATCCGGGTGGGAAGTGTCAACCTATAGTCAGTTTTCCCTCTCTCTTTTGCCCCCTTTCCTCCAATTCGTTGATTTTTTCTCCCTTGATGGTTACACCTTCTTCAAACTTGAGGAGGGAGGAGGATCCAAAGTCGACCATGGATTTGTTAAATACAAGTCAATATTCCACTCCAGTAGGAGAAGATCTGACCCCAGACCTACCTTCGATCTCTCACTCTCCACTTTCCTCAGTAGCAACTCTCCCTTCCACCCACACTTCCACCCAAGCCACACCCTCCGCCTCAATAGACTCTTCTTTGGAAGACAACAGAGTTCGCTACCATATTAGGAGTAGATCGATGGTCAAGGAGGACCTCCTGGAGAGTGGTTATCAGTTGTCAGATGGCTGAGGCTTGAGGCCACTACCCCGTTCTTTCTCAGTGGGTAAAGGCAGGGGATGAAAATATCATTTATATCTAGCACAAGATAGGACCAGAATTGACCTAGCTTCAGGCAGATAATCCTCTATTGAATGGGCGCTTAGAGAAAATCCTACCCAGGAAGGAGTTACCTGATGAAGGTCCTCTCTTTTAACTGTCGGGGGTTGCGAACCTATAAAAAAAATCGTCCTTATGAAGGTTAGTTGAACAAAGCTCGCCAGAGATAATTCTTCTACAAGAAATTTTATGGGATAGCTTATCATTGGTAAATTCCTTGGAAACTTTACTCTCAGGATGGATGTTTGTAGCAGTGGATGCCAGAGGTCGCTCGGGGGGATTGACCACAGGGTGGAAGAAAACGAACTGCAAACTGGAAAGTGTCTGGGGTTTTGTCTCGGGGATCGGTCTAACTATATTTTCTACAGACCTAGGATGCAACTTAACTATTATAAACATTTATGGACCTCATCAGGATCGACAGAAGTACTATAACTCTTTAGCTGAGTGCGAGTGGTTTAAGGACAAGGATTTTCTACTTGGTGGAGATATCAATTTCTCTCTAGGAGCCTCAGAGGTGTGGGGTCCTCAAGATGCACATGATCCCTTAAACAACTTCTTTCTAAATTCCTAAACCAGGTGGGGCTGGTGGACGTGGAACCTCAAAAACTAACTCCCACCTGGTGTAACAGATGGGATGGCACTGATTGTGTGGCTAAACGACTGGACAGATTTTTACTAACTGACGATCTCCTAGAATCCTCTGATTTGGTTCGACAATGGGTTACTTTTAGAGGAGAATCATATCATCTTCCGATTCTGATTGAATTCTGGGGAAAAAATAGCAGGGTTTCGAGCCCCTTTAAATTCTTCGAGGGATGGCTCTCAGATCCAACCTTTCATGAATTAGTTAGGGATTTGTGGGTAACTATACCAGAACAAACCCAAGTCCCAGTGGCGGTAATTTTTTTCGGGAACCTCAAAAGACTCAAACAAGCAACTAAAGGTTGGGCTAGAGAGAAAAAGATTAAAGACGATTAGGAGCTTGGTGACATTGATTCTACGCTTTTAGAGCTTCAATATGGGGTAGGCCAGGGGTTCTATAGTCAGGAATAATAAGATCATTTGTATGGATTGGAAAAAAGGTGCAGGGTTATTCTAGCAGAAAGAGAAGCACAATGGAGGTTAAAGATTCAGGCACTGTGGCTAGCTTGTGGAGATGAAAACAACAAATTGTTTCAAGTATTTTCCAAAGGATCGAATATGGCCAACACCATCTGGAGTCTGAGGGATCATAGGGGGCCAAAAGTTAAAAATTTCAAAGAACTAGCTGATCTGGGCACCGATCATTTTAAGGAACTTTTTAAATCTCAGGAGGAGACGTCCATTGCTGAAATTATTAAGGTGGCTCGGCTATTTCCTCTCTTTGTTGAAGAGGATGAAGCTGGGTCCTTAACTACCCCTGTCACAGATAAAGAGTTGATAGAAGTATTACACTCCTTTCAAAAAGGGAATAGCCCTGGACCTGATGGCTGGCCTATTGAATTCTACCTGGGATGATTTGATATTTTTGGATATGATTTACTGAAGGTGATTGAGGAATCGAGGGTGAGAGGACATATACACAATCCAATCAACGCTACTTTCATAGAACTCATCCCAAAGACATACAATCCCTCCTCCTATGAAGACTTCCAGCCTATCTCCTTATGTAACTGTCTGTACAAGATTATCTCAAAGGCAATCAGTAAAAGGTTGAAGGTGATCCTCTCAAAACACATCTCCTGTGAACAACTTGGTTTTCTCGAAGGTAGACATATACATGAGGCTATTGGATTAGCACAAGAAGGACTACCGAACATTAAAATAAGGAATCTTAAATCAGCTATGGTGAAAATAGACTTATCCAAATCTTTCGATCGGGTAAACTGGTTATACCTCAGAATGCTTTTGATACACCTGGGATTTGGGTTGGAATTTTCCAACTGGGTAATGGCATGTTTGAGTTCGGTTTCCTTATCCATTATTCACAATGTCTCTATCACATCTTTCTTCCAAGTGGAAAGAGGAATACAACAACGATGTCCTCTTTCTCCCTTACTTTTTCTTCTGGTAGATGAAGGCCTTAGTCATTAACTGGCAGAGGCAAATTTGGGTGGAATATTCTCTAGTATAAAAATCTCTAATGGGCTGACCATTACCCACTTACTCTTTTTTGACGATATACTAATATTTTGTGATGGCTTGAAGAGAGTTGCTGACATTTTATTGGAGGGTCTCACACTTTTTAGAATTGCAAATGGTATGGGGATTAATGCACAAAAAACCAATATACTTTTCTCTCAAACTGAGGACGAGTTCTTTCAACACTATTTGGACCTTTTCCCCTTCCAAACACATAATCTATATGATGGACTCAAATACCTTGGCTTCCACTTAAAACCAAATGATTATCAAAAGACTAACTAGATGTGGCTATTGGAAAAGTTTAAAAAAAGACTGAAATTCTGGAGCAATAAATGGTTATCAAGGGCAAGGAGGTTAGTATTAGTCAATTCAGTTCTGGAAGCAATCCTCGTATATTGGATGTCCCTCTCTTGGATCCCAAAAGGAATTTTAGAAAAAGTGAAAAGGATGTCTTTCTCTTATCTTTGGAGGGGGAAATCAGAAAACCGGGTGATGCCCTGGGTTCGATGGGAGAGAATTGCCAAACCAAAGGCCTTGGGAGGATGGGGTCTAAAAATATTTTTCTTTTCTCAAAATCTCTAGTGGAAAAATAAGTGTGGAGACTAATCACAACAAAAAGCCTTTGGACCAATGTTGTCCTTCTGAAGTATGTGGCCCCACTCTCCTTACTAGAATGGATCAGGAGCCCTAGCCCTCAAGCAATAGGGATCTCAGTAATGTGGAAGTCGATACAACGAGTTTTTGATGTGGTTGGAAATAATTTAGCTTGGATGGTACGGTCTGGAAACTCGCTCAGAATTGGACGAGATCCTTGGGCAAGCTGCTTGAGAGAGCACATCCTTCCAGCTGAACTTTGCTCAACCTTAGACCATGGGGGATTTTACTACTTGGCCCAAGTTTCTAACCCCCTCCACACAACTCTGTGGCAACAAGGCTAGAAAAATGGAAGAACCTTGGAATTAGACGAGCCCGACGCTATTCTTTGGGACCGATATCTCAGTGCACTTAGGAGAGAAAATATTAGATTGACTGAGGGAGAGGATGAGCTCATTTGGGATGGAGATCCGGGAGGCATCTACACTCCAAAAGTTGGATATGTTCAACCAAGCATTAAACCACTACAACAAGAAGAGAAGTGGTGGTGGAGGAAACTTTGGAAACAAAAGTGTCCAACAAAAGGCAAAATCTTGTCTTGGACAATCCTAGAAAACAAAATTCCTACGTGGGACATACTCCAGAAAATACAATTCCATGGTTCGAGCTGGTGTTCACTATGCAGAGCGCAGGGGGAATCGACTGGCCATTTTTTTATGGTTTTTCCTTTCACCTCATCAGTCGGGGCAAAAGCATGCAAATTAAACACTGCCATTGGCCATTGGCAGGGATTTTCCTTTGAAGAAGCCTTAAAAGACTGGTTATCACCGAGGACTCCCAAAAACATAAAATACTTTCCCATTGTTGTTTCTTGGGGGATTTGGATAGCCAGAAATACCACACTCTTCTGGGATGAACCACAGTCACCACTTCAGGTGGCCGCAAATTTCTTAAGTATTCTTGAATATCTCAAACCGGGAGAGAGACTAGGAAGGGGCACTTCTCGAAGATCTCAGGAGGAACAAACTGACAAAGGAAGGCCTTGGGATTATTTCGATCGAGCGGGCTCGGGAGATCATTTACACTGTGGGGAAGGGGGTGCATTTATATGACCGAACAACACTACTTCTATCTCAGGGCTAGGTTGGAGATCAACACAAACAATTACTCTGAACTTCTAGCATTAAAATTGTTACTCCTATTTGTGGCAAAAAAAGGTTGTACCTCATTACAAGTCTTTGGGGACTCCTTGCTTATCATCAACTGGGAAAATCATGAACAATATTTCCATATGGATAGACTTAGACCTTATCTCACATAATTTTTGAGGATTATATCCACCTTTGACACTATTTCTCTCTCTCATATCTACAGGGAAAGGAACACACTGGCTGATCGGCCTTCCAAATAAGCCACATAGCTAGAATATGGAAGTTGGCACATCATAGAACACACAGCAGAAGGTATTTTTTACTATCACAGGCCCTTTCAGGATGGACAAATATAAATAAATGCATCCTATTTTTTGGAACTCTATGACGGAACACAATTGTAAAAATCATGTAAAAATCATGTTATTTTTTGTACCTATGTTTATGACTGGATGGTATATTGGAAAAAAAAAGACTGATATTTTGACTGCCATTTTTTGTATACAAAGAAACTTTCAGAAATGGAAGTGACACTGTTGTAACCCCCTGTTTCCCCCAGTCTGTAAAAATAACTATATTGGCCAAGAACTATGGCAAACTCAAAGATGTGAATGTTTGATTTGACGGACCTTTGTAAAAAAGGTCGATGAACGTAAATTATGTTATGAATATGTGTTGCATGACTGTTGGGAGGGGGATGTGCTAAAATAGACCACGATGGCTAATGAGAGGTGGTGGAAGGGACCTGGAATGGTTGCGTTAACTTCCACCGAGCCAGTATCGTACTGGTTTTTACTTGCTCAAAGACCAAAGCAACTCTCTGACCCTGGAATGAATTTCTCATCAGATTGGTAGGTGGGGAGGCTCCTCAAGAGTTAATGAGGGGATGGGGGTGAACCGCCCATCCGTAAAAGCTCTCAGACCTGACCACGGATAGGGAAATTCGCGCCACATGCAATCTTGTAGAGAAAATGCAAGAGAGGAAGTGTGGTAAAGGGTAGAGAGGGAGAGCGCGCGCAGCAGGGGATTGCAGAAGAGAACTGGAGAAACTCTGGGAACACAGGGAGTTCTGAACATTGGAGAAGGAGAGTAACCTTCATCCTGGATTATTTTTCTG
The DNA here is from genome assembly GCA_009831015.1 of Picea engelmannii. Taxonomy (NCBI): domain Eukaryota; kingdom Viridiplantae; phylum Streptophyta; class Pinopsida; order Pinales; family Pinaceae; genus Picea; species Picea engelmannii. Next base: position 110,053 of record ML784207.1, on the reverse strand, counting down.
TATCAGGAGAAGGAGAGTAACCTTCTTCCTTGACTTCCGTTGAGCTGGAAGTAGGAGACTGAATCTCCAAGCATAGTGGTCTAGCTCGGGGGTGGCTAGTGGTAAATCTGTTTGGAGTCACTGAGCCTACGGTTAGGTGGAAATAAGCACCCATCCCAGAAGTTGCATCATGCCTGGTAGATCTGATAAGTGTTTTATGCCTTGTATCTTGAATTGAATATCATGAATACATGCTCATGTTTATATGCCCATAATGATTTATGTGTGGAATGATTGCCTAGTGTTTTAGATTGGAAATAATGGATGCACGTGTATACTTACATGCCATAGTTGGTTTCTGTACAAATGATTAAGTCTAGGGCATGAGTTCACTCCACCGAGAATCGTCTTGTTTGCTTGATTCTCATAATCTTCTAGGAAGGCTCCTCGAGAGTACTCTTCCCCGGGAATTACCCCATAAACCTTGGAACCGTACCGAACCTTTACCCAGATATTCGACTAAGATCAAGGACAATTGCCCAAGAACTGTCTGAAGGTTCATGCGATTCGAGTCTGGAAACCTTATGTAGGAAAGAGTAGCTCTCGAAGGTCTCGGAGTCGTGGGAGTTTGAAGCTTCGAGAGGTTGAATTTCGTGATTCAAGCTCAGAAACGATAGCGAGTCCAATTTTCGAAAGAGAATACCCCATTGTTTGGTAGACGAACGATCGGAATCCTTTCGAAAATACCCCAGATCTATCAAGATTGATGGATCTAGAGGAGGAGCGCAGGTGTTAACACCTCAACCCTCTCAGCCTTCGCAAGTAGCGATGGGATCCAGGACCATAGATCCAAGGATCTGTCGAAGCTCTATTGACCGTCGATCTTAACCTTTGCATAGGCAGGAGAGTGGACTCGACAACGTCCGGAAAGTCCCGAAGTATATGGAATCGTCCATCGGCACAGGACGCGTGTCAGTCGGGTAGCATTTCGCTGACTCATGAATTGGAGTGGTCAAGGGTAGGACTGCACGAACTCACAATTCGTGAAATCGCGACATGATCATGGTCATTGGATCCAAGCCACGGGAGAACCGTTGGATCAGAACCTCCACATGGTATCGCGTATCGGGGGTTCGAAGGTTGAAAGAATCTCCTTTCGACTGCAGAAGTCGCAAAGTCTCGAGCATCGAGGGCTCATACGAACACATGGCACACCCATTAGGTGGGGACTGCGTGGTTGACAGGTGGCGTAACAACAAGTGCCCAAAGAAAGGTGGGAGTGGGTGATAGGTGGTGAATACATGTCGCCTGGGAAAGAGTCAACCCATTGTTGACTTATCGTGGTTCGGGTTTTCACAGGATGAAGAAGTTTCCCCTTGATCGCTAAGGTCGCGAAACACCGAGAGTTGAGGTCTTGTGTGACAGGCGGCAACGACACAACTTGTAAGCAGAGTACAGCGGAGGATATAAGTGGCGTGTACGCGTCACTTGGTAGAGTCCACGTAACGTTGACCTCTCGCATCTCGGGAATTCGCAAAGGAGGAGCACGAGGGCTCAACACTCGAACTAGCGAAGTCGTGAGTTGCGAGTGGTGCTAGTGTTTAGCCTAGCCTATGGTTACATGTAGTAGGTGCTAGTGAGGAGGGAGCCATACCCGTATCGCATCTCGGGTATCGGTGTTTGGAGAAAGCGGAGTCGAGAGCCTTGACTCCCAACTCACGAGTTGCGAAAGGCGCTTGCGCTAAGGCCAGGTTGTGGTCTCTTGGGGAAGGATAAGGGAAGGGATGGCCTGTGCTAGGCCCCATAGAAATTCAGGGATTCTGTCCCTCGAAGAAAAAGATGAAAAATCTAGGTTGTCGTAGTGGGTGTGTGACAACTGCAAAGACAATATATATATTCGGCTATTTCCAATAGCAAATATATATCTGCAAATGTAATTTTATACCTTTTTAATAAAATTATGAATTTTTTCCGTGGAAAAAAAAACTAAACTAAAATGAGAGAAATATGCAATATTTGAATACTATCTAAATTAAAAAAAATATATTTCATAGATTTAAAGACAAAAAACAAAGAAATTTAACATATTTCATTTAGGATAAATAATTATAAATAATGATAAAATGTTGAAATAATCTCACCTAAAACGGTCCAAAAATATTGACTCATTTTTTTTTTTAAATTGAAAATCAAATTGGGTAAAAATATAATAATTAATCATAAACACATAGTGTAAAGGTCTAAACTAGTTATAAAACAATACAATTTAAAATTCCATTGTAAACAATCCTTTAATATTAATGATGCTACTTTTTACATTCCTTATTTCCATGAATAGCAACTATTCTAATAGGCTTTCGCCTATCAATGTGGTTGGATTTTATATGGCTCAACCAAGCTACTCTATTCCTAAATCCAACTTGACATAGATTTTTAGGAGTAAGCTTTGTGTGTTTTATCATGGATCTTTCTTCTGGTTTTCTAGTTTCCTTTTCCGCATTTACCTATACAATACAAAAATAATATATTAGTAGCTAAGCAATAAATCTGTAATATTCAAGAATTTAGTTGTATCAACACTACACAATTGAAATAAAAAATTTAAAACATATAAAAAATATATACTCACATCTTTAAAAATAGGAGTGATGTGTATATGAGATATATCATATGTCTCATCTAATCTTGGATCACCTTGAAAATGATCTTCTAGTATACTTACATCAACATTACTAGTGTCCTCCACATTAGAACATGAACTTTCATAGCATACATTCAATCCATTCAACATTTTATCTATTTCTTGTTCTTTTTCAGAATTTTGCTCCTCTTCTTCTGCAAAATCCTATATAATATGCATGCATAAGTCATGTCAACACTACAAATATACAAGTCATGACAACACTATAATGTTTAAAACATAACAAATTTGATATAAAAATATGGTATAAAATTAATATTTTACTTCATTGAAATTAGCATTCTCCATAGTTGAAGATGAACTTTCCTTAGAACCACTTAACTCATTGAAATTTTTTTAATTTCAATCCTTCTCAATGTATCTTCTCGTCTCTTTGTTTCATTTGATTTATATACATATAAGTGACGAGAAATTCTCTCTAGAGCCTCAATTCTTAACTCATGTTCATGACTCACATTCTATTAAGAAAAACATATATGGAAAAAGTTAACACAAAAACGTATTTATAAAATTGGATAAAATGAAAGCAAAATATAAAACTTTAATATGCACATACCTCTTTATATATCAATTTTTCTAGTAAACGCCTTTTTAAGTTTTTTAGAGCTATTTCCATGCAAACTTCAAGGCGAAAGCTTCTTAATTCATTGTTCTTTTGAACTGCCTTAGTATCCTTTTTTGGACAATGGGAATCATGATCACGTGGTCGACCCTTTTGACATGGTGGAATTGGACCAAGTTGATGGATTTTTTGACGGTGTTTATTCAATGCATCAATTGTAGTAACTGCATACTTATTTTTGCAATTACCAATCATGCAATGATGAAGAGAATGTAATCCTGGTCATTTAACTATTTTGAAATTCAACTCTTCCACTTGAGTCTTCATAAAAAACTGTTAAGAAAAATGCAAAATGTAAAATAAAAATATTTAATATCATAAACTAGTCTACCAATAAAATAAAAATAAAAATAAAATTCATTATCCCCTGAAAACTCATAATGTATTTATGTATTTAATTAAATACTTAGTTTTCTTTTTTTCAAACTAAAGACTTACTTTCCTAACTTCACAAAAAGACCTATAACCCCTTTAGTTTGTTTTTGCAACCATCTAAAATAATCCATCTCCACCATTAAAACCATTAAAGTACGAAGCCAACACTGAACAAAATGTGTTACACACTAAAGTTGCCATACATACTTTGATAAAATCAAGCAATGATAAAAAATGAGATGAAATAAGGCATTAAATACCCCAAGCAGGCACATCCAATCTTGTGGAGAAAGACCAAGAGAGAAGATGAGTGTGGAAAGTCTATTCAAGATTAGTGTGGAAAGTCTATTCATAACTCTCATGGGAGAATTCTACCCAAAATAAAGGTTATTCAATATGAACATTGTTACTCTTCAACATCCAAAAAATTAAGACATTACAAAATCTAAGAGTATATAGTATACTCTTAATCATTACGTGTTAGGCCCACCTCACTCCTTTTCCAAGTGTTTTATTTTCAATTGAATAATTGTTGGGATGAGGACAAGCTGGGTACAAGAGTTTTTTGAAAAAAATTTCAACATTGAATGTTGCGTATTTTGCTTCAATACCAATTCAATCTAAATTTCAAATTTGATCTGGTACTTGGGTCTATCGTTTAGGAGAGTTTGGGTCTAGGTTTATTTCTCATTATAACTTAAACTAAGTTTTCCAAAAGTAATAAATAATAAGGAAAACTTTGTTTGTAGTTGGAGTCAAATGCTTTCAATCTTGGCCGCTTCATCTCTTTCATGCATTTGCATTTCAAATTTTTATAAAAAACATTATCACTGGATAAGTTCACAATCTTTCACCCTTATTTTCAAGCAGCAATCATAACTATTAAAATTCAATCTTATAAATATTTAACTTTAAGCTTAAATTCTAAATTTTTATTCTTAATTCTTAATCTTTAAAATTATATTTTGAACTTTGATTCATTAACTTTGCACCTCTCAACCATGAACTTTTAAACTTGTTTCGTACTCTCAATTAACTTTGACTTGGTTGACACAAAATTCCTAAAGATTAATTTAATTTGAGCATTTCTGGCAATAACTCTTTCCATTTTAGGAGGTACTTTTGCATAAGAAACTATGTTACTTGTCCATTTGATTTGCTAGACATTGATTTAATTTGAATCTTTCTGGTTAAAACTCTTTATGTTTTGGCATGTATAAATACATTCATTTGTGTGAGAAACTATGTTACTCATCAAAACAAATGCAAGAAACTATGATACTCTTCAAATTTTGAGAGAGAACAATTTGTTTTTCCAATAATTAAGTCTGCTTCATGACATTGGTTTAAGCTTTTGTTACAGTTATCTCAAAGAGAAAGAGTTGATTTATGTCGTGAAGTCGAGAGATCCTCAGGACGAGGATCCTTGATTGGTTTGGTGGACAGGGATCCTTAGGACAGGATGAGATCTCGGTCGAAACTCTTTATGTGTGTGTGTGTGTATATATATATATATATACACACACACATAAAGAGTTTAAAAATTGTCAAGTAACATTTAACATGTTCTGAAGGTCTTTTAAAAATTGAGGGTAGTTATTGAATCAAACTAATTAAATGAACATAAATGAAATAGTGAGAGAAAGTGTAGCTACTAGTTTGGAATTTAGTGGTTGTGCTAGTTACCTACAGATTGTCCCCATCTAATTCTTAAATGGATGTAATCCGAAAGGAATATACACGGGAATTGAATTGTCTCCATCCCATTCTTAAAGGCTCCTCGGTGATGTATTCTTTTTTACTCGGAAATTTACATATATATGAATCTTTAGTGCCTAATAACAAGGTTTATTAGGCACCCTTGAAATAGAAAAATATTGTATTAATTTTTTTCCTAAAACTAGTCAAAACATTACTGCTTAATTCAACATCACTCAACTTAGCAGAAAATCAAACTGCATCATAATTATATTTATTCTAAAACAACAATAATTCTTCAAATTTTGGGAGAGAATAAAAGTGTTTACCGGTTTTCGTGTTGATAGAGCTCCTGGCTGCTTAGGTGGTAGATTGATCTCGACTACTTCTTCTGGCTAAGATCTCCTGGTGGAGATCAAGCCAAATTTCCCCTTGATAGAGTTGGACTGCTTATGCCTTGAGTCCCTTTTCTCCTGGTAAATTCTCTGGTTATTCTTCTCCTGGTAAATGCTCTGGTTATTCTTTTGTTGGTAAGAATTTATCTCCTGAATTAACCTTAATCCTTGTTTTACTTGCATGAAAAAATGGTTGGTAAAAGGAATTAAAGCAATTACACAAAACAAGGATCGCGCATGTACTTCGAATCCAACTGGGTACAGGGTAATTAAGCTGGCCATCTAGATGCAGTCTCGAAGGCCTAAATTTGTTGAGGCCAACCACAAATCGGGAAGCACACCACCCACATTTAAAGATATGCATAAGGGACCACCTGATTTAGCAATATTATATGTCAGTGGATGTAAGTTGAGCGCACCCTAATATCAATGTCGCGATCGCCAGAAAATGGTTTGTCGAAAGTTAGATGGATGGATGAAAGGTAATGTGATCATCATCCAACATGAAAACTTGCATCAACTGACCCACGTACTTCTAATTTACCTGGAGAACCATGCACTAAGACAATCACTGGCTTAGTGCATGGTGCATAATGTTTGCCCACATAGAGGACACTTTTTCAAACAAGTTTGAAAGGTCAATGCTAAAAAAAAAAAAAAATTCCTTACTTTGATTTGAGGACGCCCCCCACAGCACTAGACAATGCGTCTTGGACACCTCTCTCCACATGCACAGAGCGCGTCTATCCAAAAGAGATGCTCCTCTCTCTATTTACAGGGTGCATTCGTGTCTGCATGCTCCTCCGATCGTGTTCTGGGTGCGTTCCTCCGATTGTGTTCTGGATGCTCCTCCGATAGTGTTCTAGGTCCGTTCCCCCACAACACTCTCTAGGGATCATTTGTGTTTAAAAATAATGCTCCTTGCTAAATTTGAGCTCGCCTCACTCGTGAACTTGAGAAGATCTATTCAGCTTGCTTGGTGTACCTACTCTGATACCACTTGTTGTAAGGGACAATGATATTCAGTTTATTATCATTCAAGGGAGATATTACATCAGCCAGACCATAATTACATACATTCAACTTCTCTCAAGACTCTTCTCTACCTCTAAGGGTGTACATAGATTTATAGCAGCGCTCAAACAGTTATACATAACTGATTACATTTATGTGGATCCACACATTGTGTGATTTGTTTCAACAACAAAATCAGTAAATAAGCCACTAAATCTGCTACAATCCACAAAATCATGAGAAAATTGATTAACATATCTCAACATTACAAAGTACATGTAAAATAAAAATTTAGAAAATATTTGGTAAAATCTACCATTCAAAACAATAAAAAGACGAAAGGCCTTCCAAAGAAAGGAACTTTAATTCAAGTAACATGTGGAAGGAGGAGAAGAAATAAACATTGGAATTAGATTATAAATCCGCCCAAGATGAACGATAACTATATGGAATATGGGAGATAAAAATGTTTACCAATGGAGGGAGGTGATGCTCACTTACAAAATATCAATGCGGGACTCATACTAAGAGCATTGGGTTACATAATGGCCAAATGATTAATTCATTGCCAATGCAAAGCAAAGCTAATGATGTAGAACTCAATTTGGTTCATGATATGTCGGAGTATAGTCGAGGCTATATGAAGAGACTCGAGTACCTTAGCACCAGGGGGAAAATGAGAAGTTAATAGTCCATGCAGAGCCATCAGTCTAAGACTCAATTCAATTTGAACCGAATCATTCGCACAAAGGATTCACGGGTTTACAATAAAAAGATTGGTTGGTATGGGAGGCTTACAAATCATATTTCCAACCGATTTCTGCACACAAGGATTCACAAGTGGATAGAAAAATCATAGGTGAGAATGGGCGGTTCACAAATCAGGTTTTTCAGGGTAGTCATGGAAGTTATTGGGAAACCAATTATAGAAGTTAAGAAATGCCAGTTAAATGAATGCTTCATGGATTTATGAATACTCTCCTTCCTGGAAGCATGAATTTCAACATGGATAACAACCACGAAATCGCTAGATGAATAGGGGACATAATCATGATACCATAATTAATCTTTAGGAGGCTAAAATAGGGTACGTAAAACCTTCATTCTCATATGCTTAGGACAACTTTATTTTGATTGTTCTAGTGTGTTTCTTCCACTGTGAAGCCAATTGGTATGACCCCATATCCAATTTGGTCAATGCCCGAGTTTGTTTTCACGCTGAAGCAACTTGGTATGTGAACCATCCGCAGAAGTCCTTACCATGCAACTGCAAGGCCCACGTCTGTGTACCACAATCACTATCTTTCCCATTAGGGATCAATGTACCTGAAACTAGGGCTAACATTGACAATAGTGTGGGATGTACAATGCCTTTGAAAATCAGTATTTTAGCAACTCACAGAATGCTTGTTGGAAAAATTGGGTCTCAAGCTCCAACCTCACACAGTTATGTCAAGCTACTCTATCATAGAAGTCCGTACCATCCTCATGTTAGATTTTCTTAAATTTTCAGTAGCAATAGATTTACCAAAGTATTTTAATCTTCCTTACATTCAACAACCATATATTGAAAATATAAGCAGGCTCTAGAAGAAGATAGACAAACACAAGAAGACACAACGATTTACCTTGGGAAAACCCCAAACTCAAGGAAAAACTCAACCAACTTTTCTTAGAGATAATGTTTCTGATAACACAATACAACCATGAACAAGCTCTATTCCCAAGAGCAAACCCATCAATGAAGAAACCCCGATAACAAGTAGTTATCGCTTCTTCTTGTCAAACCCTAGCGAAGGTATACAACTGAGCAACACTGAACAAAGATAATGCATCACCAAAAACAACTGCTAAGATGCTCCTTGAAGAATTTGTTGGAATTGCTACTGCAACTACTACTAGACTTGCGCATTGGCCGAAAAGCTGAGTGAATGTGTGTCAAATGGAAAGGCATCTCCCTTTATTTATAGTTTTCAAGTCACTTAACTAAGGCCAACTTCTCTTCCTGGAATTCTATTTTTCCTTTATTATTTTCCTGTGCGAATGACTTCTCTTCCTGGAATTCTATTTTTCCTTTATTATTTTCCTATGGGGCCGACTTCTCTTCTGGGGTATTCTTCAACTGTTCAATGGTCTTCCTTTGACTTCTTGGAATATTCCTCTCTAAGAAAAGTTGTCCATGAGGGAATACCTCTTGCTTCTACAAAACATCTGTAACATCCCCGGGCAACGCCACCAACATGACAGTTCACTAAACTCTGATAACTCTACCCAAACAACCTGGCCTTCCAACAGGTCGGGTAACGCTACCATGCAGAATTGTACATATATATATATATATAATGCATTTTAATGAAGTTAAAACACTTATTCACAATAAACACACAATTACTGCACCATACAGATGCAATTGAGATTAACAGTAAGTTCACATGCAACGAACACATGATACATTTCAAGTAATCCAAACATGCATAAAAAAACATAATTAAACACATAAATGATACTTATCTTTTAGCTGGAGTAAATCCACCAACTGCGTGCAAACCTTCCACAAACCTCCCAGCCTTATACCATGCTTCTCATCACTCTCAGCAGTAGGTCACCCCTGAGCTAGGACTAAACTCCACAGGGCAAGGGAATTCTAGGCTTGGCAAGGAAAACAAGGAAGTTGCACAAAGCAACAGGAAGGATCTTTTATCCTAGGAGACACTTACACCCACAACCCATAGACCCTCATTCCCCACAAGCCTGCTCCACCCCAGGAGGATACACCTTCACTAATACAAGTCCATCCGCTAGTACCCCTCCCTTACCTTGGGCTTCAATAACAGGTTGGACCATAAGTCTTAGAGTATTGTAGCTGCTACGAGACTCCCTTCCAAGAGAACTCACTTCCCAGCAAAATCTCTCACCTGGGAGAGTTTCTCACAGGCCTAACAACCTGTCTCTTCAACGAGTCTTCGACTTAGCAACAACCAAGTATGGGTGACAACAAAAGCAACAACCACAGCAATAGAAACAAAGAAAAATGGTTATGGACACCCAAAAGGAAACAACCTAACGCTAAGTCACAACACGGCTCAGGCCACTAAAACTATGTTGGGCTTCACAGGAAGTAGCATAGGACGGCTTCACAGTTTCTATTTTCAGAGATGCGTGAGGGTATGCAGAGGTTAGACGAAATAGGTCTCAGGTTCACATTCAATATGGAAGAATGGACTCACGAACTCACATGGAAGATGGTCGAATGACCAACAAACTACCAGCACGATTTGACTCACAGGTTACTAGTTCTAGAGATCCATGATAGATGCCCCGGTTCACGGTTAAACAGTGGATCGAGAATGGAAAGAGAACCCCCAACACAGATGATGCTTCATCTTTTAACCGTATGAGCCTTGGTCGACACTTGTCTTCCTGGAGCTGCATGCGCTCCATTTAGCCTACGTCCCCAGCCACTAGGAGCTTAGGATAACAAAACATATTATGTCCACCTTAGTTTTTAGGAAATAATATTAAAATATTATTCCTCTAGAGGTAAGCCCCCTAGCTTATCCCCTAGGCCCAAATACTTAGCCCCCCCTTCGTTACCCTACCTAGTGGAGCTTATTCCCCCATAACTCTTCTTCGTGGTCAGTCTACATGTAACAGTGTTTATATTTTTATTAATGATCTGCATATTTACATATACAAAAAATATCAGGCTCCTGGCCTTGGTATCTGGCTCACCAACCTAATAAACACATAATTTTCTCAATTTATAATCACTCAGCTCACCAACCTATAAGAAAATTACAATTCAACAGGGGCTCGACCTTGGGGTATTACAATCCCCTCCCCTTATTTTTGCATTGTCCTCGGTGCAATTTATTTATAAAACAACAACAAGATTTCCAAAATCTTCAAAAAGATGTGGGTACTCTACTCGCATAGCATCTTCATGCTCCCATGTTGTGTCCTCAGGACCGTAGCAAGTCTACTAGACTTTTACAGGCTCTATGGCGGGATTTTGGAGCTGCTTTCTTTTTCGGTCTAGTATACGCACCAGATGCACCTACAAGACACCTTCATGCTCCACCTAAATCACATTCCAATCGATTGCATGATTAGCATCAACTATATATTTCTTAAGAAATGAAATATGAAACACATTATGTATAGTCATGGATGCAGGCAATGCAAGCATATATGCAACTGGTCCAATCCCTTCTAGGATTTCAAACGGTCCTCAAAATCGGGTTGCCAACTTGGAACAGTTTCCCAGCTTCAGGGAACTTCTATTAGCTTTCACTTTCAGGAAAACATGCTCTCCCACTTTAAACTCTCTATGGGTTCGGTTTTTATCATCATAACTTTTCTTCCTGTCTTGGGCAGCTTTCAAATTCTGCTTAATCTTCAGCATTTTCTCTTCCATTTCCTTGAGCAACTCTGGTCCAACTATTTCTCTATCAATTGGGTTATCCCAGCTTACTTGAGTGTTGCACTTTTTGCCGTAAATTGATTCAAACGGGCACATCTTCAGTGATGCTTGATACCCATTGTTGTAGGCGAATTCTACCAAACGTAGGTAGTCTTCCCATTTAGATGGTTTGTCCATCACATACATCTTTAACATGTCTTCTATCACTTGGTTCACCCTCTCTATCTGCCCATCGGACTCAAGATTATAAGTAGTGCTAAAGTTTAAATTAGTTCTAAACCCCTTGAATAAACCTTTCCAGAATTTTGAGGTAAATTTCGGGTCTCTGTCAGACAAAATTGTCTTGGGAACACCGTGCAATCATGTTATTTCCCTCATAAAGATATCGACAACATTAGTTTCCTTGTGAGTAGTCTTCAATGGAATAAAATGGGCAACTTTCGTATGCTTTTCCACCACCACCATGATTGAATCATGTTGTTTGCCTGTTCTGGGTAATCCTATGATGAAATCCATTATCACTACCTCCCACTTCCACTCAGGAATGGGTAAAGGTTGTAGCAACCCTACTGGGTGTTTGTGCTCAACTTTAACCTTCTAACACTCCATACATCTGGCAATGCATTCTGCAATTTCCTTTTTCATACCTAGCCAAAAGTAATGGCTCTTGATTGCTGCCACAATTTTTTGATATCTAGGGTGCCCTGCATAAGGCACATTATGCATTTCCTTCAAAATCATAAATTTCAATTCCTGGACATTAGGTACATAAACTTTGTTTTTGTACATGAGTGTTCCATCTGGCTCCAATTTATAATTTTCTACTTTATGTGGCATCTCACCTTGATGTAGCTTTGCTACCAATTCCATGTACGACAAATATGCATTTGTAGCTTCCAAAATTCTTCCTTTAATGTCAGTTTGGTACATGATAATGGTTGTAGCATGTAATTCATTCACTTTCCTGCTGAGTGCATTGGCCACTTTGTTCTCTTTTCCTTTGATATGCTTGATATCAAAGTCATACTCACAAAGGAATTCCAACCACATACTCTGCCTAGCATTTAAGGTTGGTTGATCAAACAAATACTTCAGACCGTTATGGTCTGTCCTTAGTTCAAACCTCCTTCCCTGATCCAGGTGGATATCGACAGCCACCCACCTTCTCCAACTGGCCCAAAACATGTTTTTGCCAATTTTGGCAATTTACTATTTTTAGTAGGTTTTAACTTTCGGGGACATTTTGAGGGCCCAAATGAAGGTTTTTTGAGATTGAGATTCTCAATGATATCTTAAGACATAATTGAGCCCCCAAAATGAATCTCCTCGACGATACCTTTCCAACAAGCTATCACACGCCTAAAACGGAGATCGTGTGCAAAAGTTACAACCCTGGGAAGTTGATGTACTCACTTACCCAAATGGGGCCCACATGACTTTTGGCGCTTCATCTCCTAGGGTTAGGTTTTTGGATGTTTGGGAATTTTGACATTCTCGTTTACTGTAAAAGGGCCTTCAGAGCCTCATTGTAATCATCTTCTTGCGAATGCGAGTAGCCGTCACATCTCTTCTCAGAGATAAGCTACCACCATTCTAGCGAGTCTTTCACTCTGTACTTTTACAGTCTCTGTACATTTATTTCATTAATAGAAATTGTGTATTACTGTATATCTGTGACTCTTTTTATATTTCCGTTATATCTCTTTTATATTGTTGTCTCTCTTGCAATATCTCTGTGCATTTCTTGATTATATCTTCGATCTCATTTCGTGCCAAAAATAATCTGAATCAGTGGTATCAGAGCAGGCTGCTCTTGATCATTTTCAGTGCATGTCCCCGACGAGGTCCGAGTATAGAAAGTTGGGTCTCGAGCTTGTCTCTCTTGAGGAAAATCGCTCTCGCATACCCAAGAAACCCTCAATGGCAGAAGAAAATAAAAATGATGGAGCAGACAATTCTATCAGTCTGTTGCTTGAGCAAGCTCTCACGCGACAGAGGGACGAAATGATGGAGAATTTTTCCCACATCCTTCAACACCTGCTGATAGCATCAGGCGCATCTTCATCAAGAGACCACTTTGGAGGCACCTCACCTTTTAAGGTACAGGTTAATTTTGATATTCCCGTATTTGAAGGTCAAATAGATGCAGATGCCCTAGATAAATGGTTAAATCTGCTAGAAGGTTATTTCTCTGTTCATAATTTTTTCGACAAGGAAAAGATCACCTTAGCACTCCTTAAGGCTCTC
>ML784207.1:68517-96549 GCA_009831015.1 Picea engelmannii | reverse complement strand
AACAGTACTACCCTGTTGGCAACTATGAGGAACAATACATGAGATGGACCACACTGCGGCAAGAGAGGGGCCAAGCAGTTCCGGAGTTCACCAATACCTTCCATACCTTGCGCACCAAGCTAGGTATCAAAGACTCCGAACGAGATTTGGTTCTGAAATACCGTGGGGCTCTACACAGATACATCCAAACTGAAATGGATTTTCTGGACATCTCATCACTTGGTGCTGCCTATCGATATCTTGTTAAAATCGAGCAGAAATTTAAGCGCCAGAACAAACGGGAGTTCACGTCTGCAAATCCACAACAACCAAAGTATGACAAAGACAGCCCTAACAAACAGTCTCCCGAAAACCAGTCCAAGCCATAGGAAAAGAAGGGTCATGGGAAGACAAAGAAGGACACCGGAAAATGGTGTGATTTCCACAAAATCCCCTGGCACAACACCGATGAATGTCGCTCAAAACAGTCATTGGTGGCTGAGATAAAAGACAAGGAGCTGAACCCTGATTCAAAATCTGATTCTGAAAATACTGGTAAAAGACAGATCATCGACGCAGACCCCACTGCTATTGTCGCGACCGCAACAATTCAACTAGAAGAACCAACAGATCCAGAAGAGGGGGAGCACCTTTTTCATTCATAGATGTGGGTGAAGGGGACCCCGCTACATTTTATTGTTGATAGTGGAAGCCAGAAGAACCTCATCTCAGCAGAGGTCGTCAAACAGTTGGGATTGCCGACAACACCTCACCCGCAACCATACAGCATCGAGTGGCTTCGCCAAGGACGAGATCTTCGTGTCAGCCAGCAGTGTCGATTGTCATACGGCATCCAACCCTTCAAGGATGAGGTATTATTTGATGTTGCCCCACTGGATGTCTGTGATGTTCTCTTGGGCCAGCCGTATATGTGGAAACGCCATGCTATCTATGAGTCTCGACCCCGTAGTGTCATTATTACTCTTGGGGGTCATCTCTATAGGATACCAAAGGTAGTTCCAACTACTGCCCCACCTAAACAGTGCTACAAGATAGTATCTCATACTACAAAATTCTCCTTCTCCACAATCTGTTCAAAGGGTGAACAGAAGGATACTGCACCCACCACAGCTTCGGCCCAAGCACCTTCTATCCAACAGAAGCAGGTCGACAAGGTTGTAGCAAAGCACGAAGATTCCTTCTGCACATAGTCATCTAAAATAGCTAGACTGGTTAAAAAGGTCCAAACCTTCCAACCAAAGGTTCGTGATAGCCTTCAACAAGCTAAGCAACGCCACTTCTCCAACAAGGCAAGCAGATCACCAAGATTCAGATTCAGCAATCGCTTTCCCATCTCCCCCGGGAACTCAACGCAATGGAGACCATTGCTTCCTAAGGAGGGAGGATTGATCCAGGTGGATATTAGTGGCCACCCACCTTCTCCAACTGGCCCAAAACATGTTTCTGCCAATTTTGGCAATTTACTATTTTTAGCGGGTTTTAACTTTCGGGGCCATTTTGAGGGCCCAAATGAAGGTTTTTCGAGATCGAGGTTCTCAATGATAGCCAAAGACATAATTGAGCCCCCAAAATGAATCTCCTTGACGATACCTTTCCAACGAGCTATCACACGCCTAAAACGGAGATCGTATGCAAAAGTTACGACCCTGGGAAGTTGATGTACTCACTTACCCAAATGGGGCCCACATGACTTTTGGTGCTTCATCTCCTAGGGTTAGGTTTTTGGATGTTTAGGACTTTTGACATTCCCATTTACTGTAAAAGGGCCTTCAGAGCCTCATTGTAATCATCTTCTTGCAAATGCGAGTAGCCGTCACATCTCTTCTCAGAGATAAGCTACCACCATTCTAGCGAGTCTTTCACTCTGTACTTTTACAGTCTCTGTACATTTATTTCATTAATAGAAATCGTGTATTATTGTATATCTGTGACTCTTTTTATATTTCCACTATATCTCTGTTATATTGCTGTCTCTCTTGCAATATCTCTGTGCATTTCTTTATTATATCTCCAATCTCATTTCGTGCCAAAAATAATCTGGATCATTCCCATGAGGTAATGCCTCCATTTCTTTAGAGCATGAATGATGGCCACCAACTCCAAATCATGAGTGGCATAGTTCTTTTCGTTCTCTTTCAGCTTCCTGGACTCATAACATATTACAAATCCATTTTGGCTGAGAACTCCTCCTAATCCTTCTTTTCATGCGTTTGTACATACTACAAAATCTTCATTCAGATCTGCAATCCTCAGGATTGGAGCACTGGTTAACAGTTGCTTCAATCACTGGAAGCTTCTCTCACATTCTTCTATCCACTAAAACTTCTTCTCCTTCCTCTGCAAGGAAGTGATAGGGTGAGATATCCTTGAGAATCCTGCAATGAACCTTCTATAATAGCCAGCTAGACCCATAAAGGATCTGACTTATGTCATGTTCTTAAGCGTTGACCATTCTCTGATGGCTTCTATCTTCTCAGGATCTACAACTATCCCATCCTTTGAAATAATATGCCCCAAGTAATGGATCTTCTTTTGATAAAATGAGCACTTGCTCAATTTGGCATACAGTTGGTTCTCTCTTAACACTTGCAACACCATCCTTAGATGTTGTTCATGCTCTTCCTCTGACTTGGAATACACCAGGATTCATTCAAAAAGACTATGACAAACTTGTCTAGATATTCTCTTAATACACCATTCATCAAGCACATAAAAACAACGGGTGCATTTGACAACCCAAATGGAACCACTGTGAATTCATAATGACCATACCTTGTTTTGAAGGTGGTCTTGTTGATGTCTTCATCCTTTATTCTTACGTAGTGATACCCTGACCTAAGATCTATTTTTGAGAATATCTTGGCATCCTTCAACTGATCAAAGAGATCATTGATCCTTGGCAAAGGATACTTGTTCTTTATAGTCACTTTGTTCAACTATCTGAAATCGATGCATAATCTTAATGTCCCATCTTCTTTCTTCACGAACAGAACCGGGGCACCCCAAGGTGACACACTTGAGCGTATATACCCCTTCTTCAGAAGCTCTTCAAGCTACAATTGCATTTTTTTCAGCTCTGGTCTACTCATTTTGTAAGGAGTTTTTGACACTGGAGCTGCTCCAAGCATCAGGTTAATAGAGAATTCAATATCTCTTTTCAGGGGTAGTCCTGGTACCTCCTGGAATACATCCTCAAACTCCTTTAATACCGCATGGTCTTCTATACTCGACACCTTATCCTTAGGTGCTTCCTCCATGTGGGCTACAAATAATTGACAGCCTTTCCTATAGCACTTCTTTAGTTGCATTGCTGAGATTTCTCTAACAACAATCGCTCTGGAAATTCCTTGGACCATTCTCTGATTCCCTTCCTCATCCAGGAAAGTGAATGTTTTTCTACGATAGTCTAAGATGGCATGGTGCTGGTCCAACCAATCCATTCCAATTAGACAGTCATAAGAACCTAAAGGTAGAATGTTCAGTTCAGCCTTTTTGCTCAGTCCATTCATGTCCACTGGATAGGACTTAACCAATTCTATAACCTTTCTCTTGGTTCCTATAGCTAGCTGCACTAACCAAGATTTTCCATGTTTTCTTCTCGACAATTGCAAACTTTCCACTACTCTAGGATCTATATAAATATGACTAGCTCCTGAATCATTTAAAATAGTAAAGACATGGTTGTTGATCATACCTTCTACTTCAATCACGTGTGATTGAAACTCGACTTGTTTGTTGTCAAGGGCTGCATAGATCCTTGGTACTCTATTGCCCATGTCCTCCATTGTTTCTGCCTGTTGAACATTGTGGACAATTCTCACTTTGTCATTTATGTGGGGGGAATCTTTGTACCTATGATTTCCTTTACAACCCCAACATTCCATAGGTGGTTGTATTGACATTTGTCCACCTACTTTAGCCTTCCTGGGCTCTCTAAAACCTGGATGTCCTTGAGGATTGTTCCTGAAAAATGGTGGTTTGGTTCCCTTTTTCCTCTGCTCCCTCTTAAACTTCTTCTTGTCTTCCCAAGATTTTTGGAAAGTAGGCTTTTCTTTTTCCTGATCATATAAGCACTTTGATCTCTTTATAGTTTCTTCATTGTTTTTGGGTCATCATACTGGATCTTTTCACTAATGGAAGATGGCAGTCCATTCAGATACCTTTGAATTTTGACAGTCTCGTCCTTGATGAAAGGAACATACTTCAACAATTCCAAAAATATTTGTTCATATTCATCAATGGTCATGCTGCCAAGCTTGAAATCAAAGAACTCTTTCATCTTTCTATCGTAGTATATCTTAGTTAAGTACTTCTTTTCAAAATGTCTCTTGAACTCCCTCCAAGTAACGTTCTTCTCTCTGACGTGTTGTACTTGCACAAGCTGCTCCCACCTTGGTAAATGACAATTCTTCCCTCTGCATGAGAAGAATAGTTCTGTAATTGGAAATATTTCCTCATGCCCAACAGCCAAGTCTCGACATCTTCATATTTTTTGTGTTCTCCGTCAAAAGTAGGAGGTTTAATCTTGTTCATTTCACCCTTCAGTTCATCCACTCTAGATCTCCTATGTTTTTTGGTATGAGATGGGCTTGAACTATTGTGTGCTTCCTTATTGGAATGTTTCGAGGAGTGACGACGATGTCTACCAATGCTTCTTGATCTTCTTTTCCTCTCAGGGTTCTTGCGACTCCCTATTTTGTTTGAGTCACTTTCCTTATCCAATTTTTTCTCTATTCTTTCCAGGATCTGCATCAAATTTAAGTTGAATTCTCCCTATTGATCCCTCGCTTTCATGATATTTATGTTATCATCTCGGTGAGCCTGGGCGTCTTTCTGAAATCATTCAATGATTTTCATCATATGCCCTTCCTTGTCCATCTTGTCTCTGTGCCCATTGGAGTTCAATCCTTCAACTCTCAAATGGACATCCATTCATTTTACTTCATTATCTGAACTGGAAGCATTCCGTGCCTCCTCCATTCTCTGCTCTCAGTGGAAATTCATTGTGGTCCTGACACTCGTTGAACTCTGCAAACACAACGTGCAGTCAACTAGCTCCATAAATCAATCTGATTTAAGAAAACGTTCAGATTTCATTTTCTTTTCGAGCTCTTCTCTGTTCTGTAATAATTTTCGGGCACTAGCTCCTTTCTCTCAGTCCCCAACCCATACAATCATGGGCCATGACCAAGTGCTAGGTCACTAGGTTCTTACTCGGGCCTTCGGCTTCGGAAGGTTTCAAAGCACCACACAACAATCTCTCGAAGTTCCATATTACCGAACTCGTGACGTAGAGTGGATCAACCGTCCACATCTACTCAGCATCTGATGGCTAATACTTACTATGGAACTTCAGGTGTCTGAGTTTCGGGTCTTCTGGACTTCATAGCTTCGGAGGATCTCACATCCACACATCTGAACTGTTAATCTCTGAACATTCCCAATCACCTTTTGTGACGTCATTATGTCACTTCACTTAATGTTTTCCAATTGTGGGGGCATGCAACGATGGTTTGGAGTAACCCGCCTTTCATCCCTCAATTCTTTTGACGCTGACATGTAACCCCTCGGTGAAACCGCGGTTTGGATTGCGGGACCACCTTGGATAATTAACTTCTATGCAAATTGGATCCCCGCAATTCCTCCTGGCTGTCGATCTGGATGTATCGTGATCAATTCCAGTGTGGGTCCTCCGACCTTTAACTATGTTACGTAACCTCAGCCCCAATAGCCCTGCTCATATGGAAAGCCACATGGCGGAATACTAGCGGCTGATACGTGGCCCATTCAGATGGGTGACACACATCACATTCCAAATTCCATTTCAATCTTCCACGGTTCGGAATCCACTTACACTTGGCACACAACCCATGTGTCCACGTCACCTCCAGGTGACGCCATCATGACTCACCACTTTGACTCTTCAAGCTTCGGAGCTTTGGACTTCAGGAGTTTCAACTCCTCTATGCTTGCTTTTTCCTGGAGCGCTTTCCCCCGAAGTTCACGATCTACCGACACATGTCCTCCTTCACGATCAACGACTATGAGTGACTTCGGCACTTCGGGCTTCGGGAGTTTCAAACTCACATCACTTGCCTCCTCACGAAGTGCTTCCACCCAAAGTACACGATGTCTTGACGCATGTCCTTCGCAATGGACGGTTGCGACCTACTTCAGCCTTCAGGACTTCAGGAGTTTGTCACACTCCACACTTGAAATCCTCCAAAGTGACTTTCCCCGAAGTCTTAGATCTGTTGACACACGTCCCTCTTGACGAAATTTCTAGATTAACTCTAGACTTCGAAGCTTCGGAAGCTTTCACCCTTCACCACTATGTTTGACCTTTCGACATTTCTTAATCCAACGATCGAGCTCTCCTCTCCAGATCTATGGTGTAGATCCACTTCAATGCTTCGTAGCTTCGGGCTTTGGGATTTCTCTTATTTTGCATCAACTTCACTGAAGTCGTGAAGTCCGAAGGGCTTCCAGGTTAACCCTGCTGCACCTTCTCCAGATCTGATGGTTGTAAGCATTTTCCCTTTTCTTTCGAACAAATCCTACGGTTCACATTAATCTGCGGTCCAACACCACTTCTGTCGTGGTTTTACAACCCCTCTACTTCTCCTGAGCTTTGTAACATGACGAAGGTAACTTCTTGGAACTCAGGAACATTATGAGGTTCGAAATTGGTTCCTCCAGACACAATTTCCACTTGAACCTTGAGTCCAATGACCACTTACCCAGCCCATCCAGGCTCTGCGTTGAAACCTTGGGTCAGAACTTGAGTTTTGTCCATTTCGACAACAAATCCTTTCGAAACTCTTGCTTCAACTTCCACTAACATGGCCCATCCAGGCTCAGGTTTGTAACCATGCTCTGATACCATATTATAACATCCCTGACCACCAACAGGTCGGGCAATGCCACCAACATGACACTTCACTAAACTTTGATAATGCTACCCAAACAACCTGGCCTTCCAACATGTTGGGTAACGGTACCACATGGAATCGTACACACACACACAGATACATATATATAACATGCATTTTAATGAAGTTAAAACACTTATTCACAATAAACACATAATTACTACTACCATACAGATGCAATTGAGATTAATAGTAAGTTCACATGCAACGGAACACATGATACATTTCAAGTAATCCAAACATGCATAAAATACATAATTAAACACATAAATGATACTTATCTTTTAGCTGGATTAAATCCACCAACTGCATGCAAACCTTCCACAAACCTCCCATCCTTAGACCGCATTGCTCATCACTCTCAGTAGTAGGTCACCCACGAGCTAGGACTAAACTCCACCGGGAAAGGGAATTCTAGGCTTGGCAAGGACAACAAGAAAGTTGCACAAAGCAACAGGAAGGATATTTTATCCCAAGAGCCACTTACGCCCACAACCCACAGAACCTCATTCCCCACACACCTGCTCCACCCTAGGAGGATAAACCTTCACTAATACAATTCCATCGTCTAGTACCCCTCCCTTACCTTGGGCTTTAGCAACAGGCTGGACCAGAAGTCTCAAAGTACTGTAGCTACTACGAGACTCCCTTCCAGGAGAACTCACTTCCCAACAAACTCTCTCACCTGGGAGAGTTGCTCACAAGCTTGACAACCTGCCTCTTCAACAAGTCTTTGACTCAGCAACAGTCAAGTACGGGTGACAACAAAAGCAATAGGGAAAAACGCTTATGGACACCCAAAAGGCAACAGCCTAACACTAAGTCACAACACGGCTCAGGTGACTACAACTGCGTCGAGCTTCACAGGAAGCAGCACAAGACAACTTCTTGGTTTTTGTTTTCAGATATGCGTGAGGGTATGCAGAGGTCAGATGACAGAGGTCTCGGGTTCATGTGCATGATGGAAGAATGGACTTACGAACTCACGCGGAGGATGGTGGAATGACCAATGAACTACCAACACGATTTGACTCACGGGTTACTGGTTCCAGAGATCCGTGATGGATGCCCCAGTTCATGGTTAGACGGTGGATCAAGAATGAAAAGTGAACCCCCAACATAGTTGACGCTTCAAATTTTAACTGCATGAGCCCAGGTCGACACTTGTCTTCCTGTAGCTGCATGCGCTCCATTTTGCCTACGTCCCCAGCCACCATGAACTTAGGATAACAAAACATATTATGTCCACCTTAGTTTTCAGGAAATAATATTAAAATATTATTCCTCTAGAGGTAAGCCCCCTAGCTTAGCCCCTAGGCCCAAATACTTATCCCCCCTTCCTTATCCTAAGTCGTGGAGCTTAGTTCCCCATAACTCTTCTTTGTGGTTGGTCTACATGCAACAATGTTTATATTTTTATTAATGATCAACATAATTACATATACAAAAAATAGCAGGCTCCTGGCCTTGGCATCTGTCTCACCAGCCTAATAAAAACATAAGTTTCTTAGTTTATAATCACTCGGCTCACCAGCCTATAACAAAATTACAATTCAACAGGGTCTCGGCCTTGGGATATTACAACATCAACACCTCATGCCTAAGGTAGTCAGATAGTCGATAAGTTGGGCATTCACAATGAAACAAGCAGTCAGAACCCATTCTGTTACGAACCTGAATTCTCCATTTTTCAATTATCCTCCCTAGGTATCCTTCTTTTGTATTGTCAGGGTTCACTGATACCATCTCTGAGTACCAGAAACCTCTCTACAAAAAAAAGAAGGGAATACATTTTTGCTTAAGATAGAAGAGTTCACAAAATCTGGTGAGCAACTCAGTAGAAAGAAAAAACCGGGGCATACACTTGTAGATCTTCTTCCACTTGGGGCATCAAGGATGGACAAGGATCTTTCACACAAGAGTAGGAGTAGATGAGAAACAAAGGTTTCCAGTACCTAGCTTCTACCAGTTTCCCTATGTGCTTGTAACAACAAACAAATTACAGGCTTTCAAGAACCATCTGTTAACATAGATAGCTAGAACAGACACAAGTGGAAGTCTTAGTGACCGCCTAGTTTATGCTAGCAAATAACCCTAACCAAAAGATCACTCTTCTTAGATCACACTGACCCTCTCAGATGCAATTGGGCCATTCAAAATCATATTCAGAGCAACGTGCTTACCTCTTGCAAATCATAAGGACCTCCATACAGGAGAAAGTGAGTATGCAAGCTTCAGTTCAAGTAGGGATGGAAGCATATATGGTTAGTAATCCATCACTCAGAACTCGGGAATACAAAATCAAAGGGACATCCAATCCCTATTGTGTCAGCCACATAAACCCCAGAATAAACCATCAGGATTTCAGAACTCGATCTTTTCTCAGTTCAAATTTGTTTGAGACAACTTCAAGGTAAGGATCCTGGACCTATCACCATTCTGCCTGTTTTATTCCTAATGCCAACAAAGCCTCATTTCTGAATACACTCTCGTAGAGAGATATTTCAAGCATTCAAATTCATCTTGGGGAGCTGATCATCAGGAAGGTGGGCTTATTACTTGTACACAACAACAAATCAATAAACCTAATATCATATTCCAAGAATAACTGCTCCATTATGGATGAACAACCCTCATCTAAAGAAAGGAAAGCAAAAGATAAAGGACTATGAGGATCAACAGATAGAGAATTCCTACCCGTGGATGTCTCCCAATCCACCTGTGGGACTTAACAGGGAATGTCCTCAAACCTGAATACATAGCTTGAATGACTAATATAGCTATAATGGGCAAGACCTACAAGATAACTTACACAATTTAGTGATATTGAATACTAAACATCAGCAGGAGATCCTCCAAATCCATGGGAATAAAATTGACATAGTGCAGAGCTAGTTTAAAGAATTTACCTATATGAATAGATGGGTAACAAGAGAAGCAGACATAAATGTGCCATCCCATAGAGATGAGCAGTCGGGGAAGATGGAATTAACCCTAAACCCTCCACAACTCATTTATTAAGAGATTATATGGTTAAAGAAGCAGCAGATTACTATGTCTAATATTTCAAATAAATCCGATCTTATTCTTAACATGCTACGCAACACAGATTTTCTATATCAGTTCCAACCTTGGAACTATAGTATTGGCCAATATTCACAAGCTCATCAGGGAGTAGACATTGATAGCATTATATCTTATAACATCCAGGTACAGAAAGTGTTAGAGGAGTGCTTGGAAGAGGTACAAAACACATACTGAGCCAATATCATCCTACAAGAAATCCTCTCTAATATGACCAATAGAAGCACTGTGGAGCAGTGTAGGGTAAGCCCAACAACATCTTTGCAACACAGGGAAGAGATAGAAGATCATTTTGTTTCCTTGTCAGGCAAGTCCAAACACATCCCCCCACTATGATCTGGAGATCCAAGGATTCAGTTTTGTTCAGTGAGGGCATCACATGTTACACAGAAGCAAGGCCCTCGTCACCAGATAGCTCATATGCATGTGCTAACCACTGATGTCAACCAAATTTTGGGGATCAAATTTTTTCAAGTAAAGGGAAAAGCATAAAGTCTCGAGGACCAGCCAGAGAAAGAACGACAATGACATTCACAAAGCAACTCAGAGGGGTATCTACTTATAATGAGACATCGATTCATCCAGCAAGTTGCAGCCCCATAAGCAAGGAGTTCAATAAAATAGTACTACCTACCCTTAATATAAATTCAAAAGTATAGCAAGTAAGATGTTAGCAGACTCTATAGCAACTGTATCATTTCTGACCATATGGGACTGTAGAACAAGGCTAAAAATTTTGAAGATTGCATTATGCTACTGTAAATTCCAAAAGTTGTTAGTATAGGCAGGAAAAAAGGAATGAATTGCACATAGGAGATTTTGATGATAAGATGCGCACCATAAAATCAAATATTTAAATATCATCAATTGCATTTGAGCTCATATTGTAACTAGTGGATGGCATTGTTTTCCTTGTTAATGCTGGAGTTTATAAAAACAAATTTAGAGCATTCAATATATCTATAAAAAAATATTTGGTTCTATTGTACAGAGAGAAATGAGGTGCTCTATAGTCGAGGTGGGGGGAGATCCCTCTAGGGGCTTAATGTATCCGATGAATATATAATGGTTGACAGAACTCTGTAACTCTCTTTGCAGTGTGCATGTAGGGAGTACTGTGGCCAGTACTTTAATTATGAAGTGCTATGATTGCAAAAATTGCTTTTCATATGCTAAGTTCTTCCTTCAATCGTTGGCGTAGCTGCTCCACTATTCCCCTACCCCACTGCAGTTTCCAACAAAATTTGGCATTAAGCTTCCTCAATGACGTCAAACGTTCAATACCCGGAAGCTCTTCTAACTCATCACAGTAAGCCACATTTAGAACTTGAAGTTTTTTGAGCTGCACCAACCCTTCTATGCTCTTCAACTTCAAACATTGAGATGCCCGCAACTCCTCCAAAGATATCAATGTTTCAAGACCTGGCAGCTCCTCTACTTGACAACACCCACTGATATTCAGATCTTTAAGTCTTGCAAGACCACAAAGCCCTCCTATTTTCCTCAATGCACTGCAATTGATCAACTCTAAATTTATTAGTGTCGTTGGCAATGCTCCAACCTCCAGCAGATCATGACAAAAATTCATGCTGAGACATTCAAGGTTGGGGCAAACACCTTCATGAAAGGATACCTCTAATATTATTCTCTAGAATAGTTCTAAATGTCTGAGCCAAAACATGCATTTTTCAATGGAAGCGTCAGTTTTATACAACACTCTTTGCCCTCTCAAACCTATTAATGTTTCAATTTTCCCTTCAACTTTCTTGAATGGCAGTTCCCTTAATGGACATTTCGTTACTTCTGATTGTTCAAGATTGTTCATCTCCATGACACATGGTGGTAAGTGTTGTACATGTGACTCCATTATTTTCAATTCTCTCAACTGAGCCAACATGCTAATGGAGTCGGGCAAACATAACAATTTCTGGCAATTCTATACCCAGAAACTCTCTAAACTCCTAAGGTAACCAATGGAATGTGATAGCATTTCTAGCAAAGGGGTTCCTAATTTTAGAACACCCAAATTGCATAGATTTCCAATGGCACTTGGCAATTCTTTTATGTTTGTACCTAACAAATGCATTTCTTCGAGGAACAATTGATGTGTGACTTGGGGAGGCAGTACTTCAATTTCCTTGCAACCTGAGAGATCTAAGAATTCAAGTTTGCTGATATTTCCCAGAGTTTCATTCGAGATGGTCAACCTTTCGCATGATTGCAAAGAGAGATATTTAAGTTGTAGTAAATTGGCAAAGGAATCTGGAAGCATCTGCAAGTTGGAGCACCCATACAAGTCAATATGTTGGAGGTGTTAGCACTCTGTAAATCTGTCCGGTTGAATAGACAAACGACAGAGGTAATTGTTTCAACCAACTTTAGAGCTAAGGCACTAGCCTACTCACCTCAGAGAGGGCTCTCTCGTGTCACTTTATATATCTATGGAAATCGGTGGCTATATTTGGTTTGTTTTGGGGATTTTTAATAAAGTTGTTGGCAAAGAAGGGGGGAACATCATGGGCTATGGAGTCAAATTTCTGAAAGTGAAAGAAAACAATGCATCAGTGAATAGAACTCTCTAGAGGATAAAGGCTAAATGAGGCAAAGAATCTGATTTATAACTTGAATTTAATTAAAATGGCAAGAGGAAAGTGAAATAGATAACTGCATCAGAGCATTACAGGAATGAATTCTGAATTAGCTAAGAAGAAACATACATAGTTTAAATTGCTTCAGCCAAGAGCGTCACAAGACGAATTCCGGGCCTTTAACTCTCCAATTTAAACAGAAGAAAATGCATATGGAATAAAAGATAATAGGAAATACAAACAATGAAGGAAGACAAAACTCATATCATAGCCATTAGAATCTTTTCATAAACAGTTCAAAATGCTTCTGCATATGTGTTCAATTCAGTCCCAGAAAAATTACAATAGAGTCCAGAACCACCAGAATTGTGCCCTTGCACTTCTGCCTCTCCTTAATACACTCAGAACTTCTAATACTTATACAATTCGAGTTCCTTCAGTGTGCAACCAGTTACAATAACTGAAATGAAACGTTTCAGCTTCTACAATGATTACAAATGACAGTTTTCAGAAAAAAAACGTTTCATGATCTCTGCAGATTACTCTGACGCTCCAGCTCCTTCCTCTGCAACGTTCTCTTTGAAATGTCACTCATAATATTTCAAATATAATTGCATTTATCCATACTCTCATTAAACATTTGGGAATAATATGTTTGAAATTAAAATAATTCCCAAATATTTTTCTATCCTATAGAATTAAATTTTCATAATTTAATTCATGTCCGTGGTTTTTAAGACCATTTCTTGTTTGCCAATTCACCATTTCATTGTAAAAACATTTATTCTTACCATTTCCCTGTGAAAAACATTTACTGTGTAATGTTTTTTCCAATTTACCGTTTTACTGTGGAAAAACATTTACTGTGTAATGTTTTTCCAATTTACCGTCTTTGGCAAAATACCTTTTATCTTCTTCTTTTACTTCTGTAAAACCTTTGGATAAAAATTATTCAAGTTTCGTTCACGTGCATCTTCCATTTAATTATTTTCCATGGAAATAAACATTAGTCTCCTTGATTTGTAAAATTTAAATCTTACCTATGTAAAACCTTTTCACCGTGAGAAGGAATCTCATTTATTGGAAATCCCATAATCATTATTGAAATGCACTGCTGGAAAAATGCCGCACATAAAACATATGATAAATGTTTGCATTTATTATATCGGTCCTGGGCTAAAAGTGGTTTGATCCAAACTGCTTTTACCTCCGATGTGCTCCACGTAAAAATGCATGTCCACCAAATAAACCACGGTTGTTTTCCCTGGTCCACCTTCACACAATTAGCCTCCTCTTTACTTTAATCCCCGATATGTATGTGTGCCCTCCATCCAACCTTTGACTTATTATAAATTGAGATTCGTGCCCATGATTCACACAATTAACCTCCTCTTTACTTTAATCCCCGATATGTATGTGCGCCCTCCATCCAACCTTTGACTTTTCCATATTATAAATTGAGATTCATGCCCATGATTTGACGTGATTTCATAGATTAATTATTGGATTAAATATTAATATAAAAAATATTTATATTAATAATAAAAAAACCCATTTTTCTATTTTCTAAGGAATTTGGGCATATGAGGCTTAACACGTGATTTTGTGGATGGGATAAGGGTGCTTAATAAAAGGCATATTTTTTTTATTTTCAACCGGAATATGAAAATAACGGTAAAAATGAATGAAGTTATGGAACTAAGGGATTTAGATAGGAATTAAGGCTAGGTATAGGCTTGGGATATTTGCCTTTGACTCATGGAATACATGACTATTTTGGATGATCGCATTGGGTGAAGGATTTAGGTGATGGGAGCTTGACGGAGCTCATGAAAAAGTTAGAAAAGCTGAGTGTAAAAATAACACAAGGACAAGATGCTTTGGAAAAATAAATGCAAATCAGCAAGTGATAACACCATCAACTTCTAATATCGGGAGTTGGAAAAAATGGTTTTGAGCAGACTACTTTTCGCCCCGATGTACCTCTAGTGTTTCCATGTGTCCACGAACAAAACCATAATGGTTTCCCCAACCCGCCTTCGAATAATTATCTTTCACGCTGCTTCATTTCCCGATATGTGCCTTAGCCATTGATCCAGGCTTCTTCAAGATCGATGGTCCGCCGAGTTATACCTTTTGTGCCTTCGCTATATTTGTCTATATGCCACTGGATATAGCTCGGTCCCCCAAACTATCATTCTTCCACAGTGATATAGCATTTCGCTAAATTTCTGAAATTTGGATCTTGATCTGAAAATTGTTATGGTGATAACAGGAGGTTCCTTAAGTTCCCAAAGGAATCTGGCGGCCATTTCATTTTTGAACACTTATTTAACTCCGAGTGTTTCAAGGATTGTAGATGACAGAATTCATCTGGCAAAGTTTCCAACTCAACAAACATATTTTGGAATTTCAGGAAAATCTTTTCCAAGTGCTTCAGTTTCCCTATGGACTTTGGAAACTTTAAAAGGCTATCATTTATAGCCAACTCCCTCAACTGCATAGGTGCATGCAATGTTCACATTTACACTTAGGATGTTAACTTTTGAGCATTGTGATATATTAACATACAGTACAGAGGGATAAAAAAGAAGGGTGCAAACATCTGTTGTTCAAAAGATTCAGGGTGAAGATAGATTAAGAAGGATAAGAAAAGGTACAAACATCATCCATTGTTCAAAAGATTCAGGGTGAAGATAGAGTAAGAAGGATAAAAAAAGGTACAAACATCTATTGCATAAAAGATTCAGAGTTAAAATAAATTTATGCTAGTTTAGAACAAATAAAAGTCAAGGATTGTTTAACAAAACTCCTCCACCCCTTGTTGTAAGAGCATCAAGAGGGAACTCTCGGTGCAATGTAGATATAAGACTCGAGCGATTTTTAGAAGGGAAAAACAAATGAAAGACTTTTGATAAGAATTTACTATATACCTGAAAATTGTATGGTCTCCACAATGTCTTCAAGCTGCTTCCATCCACATGTAAAACCTTTAAACTTTCCATTAGAATCCAGGGAAGCAGGCAAGAGTAGGGACAATTATACCAGCTGAGACATATGAGATGCGGTGACTGCAGACTGCTGAATATGCTTTTCAAACAACCACCTTCAACCCGAAGCAGCTCGACAGAGTTTTCAAATGATTGGCGATGAATTATTCTCGCTAACAATTTCGAACGACTATATCATCTAGTTCAACTAGATCTTCCTTGAACCATGTTAATTCCATGCACATAAATTATTTTTTGAAACTGTGAGTAACAAGAAATTGATATCGTAGCTGAAGGGGGCAGAAGCACAAAAAACAGAAAAATTACACACAGTAAATAACAAATAGAAATTGTATTGCTCAATCTCCATGATATGCTTACATCACCATGTTTTTATAGATATTTTGGAAGAGTCTGGAAGGTTTGGAGCTTTCACGAAATCACTGGAATGTCGATGGAAAGTTCTGGAGTATTCATGAAAGGTGGTGGAAGAATAGTAGTCGAAGAGTCTCGAACTCTGTGGTGGTTAGTAGAAATTAATACTTCCAACACTCCCCCCTAATTTCTACCACTAATTACATCAATATTTTCAATTCCCAATGCTTCTCTCAAATACTCAAATTGGTCTTGTGCTAAAGCCTTAGTAAATATGTCTGCAAGTTGCTCATTTGATCTGCAATGTCTCCTCCTTAACGAATACATGTCTTGGTTAGGTCTTTATCTAAGTCATGTCATCATCTTCAGTTTCTATCTTCATATGGTTGGGCTTCCTTCAATGTGTTCCCATTATAATGCTCAAGAACCATCACATCAAGTGGTTTCTTACTGGTGCTTTTGGCTGACCACGAACCTTGCATGATGGGGAATCTAATTTACAAAACACACACTCACTTAAGTTTCATCCACAAACATTTTTTTCTTCTTCTTCGTACCTACATCTTCCTTTTGCACCTGCAAACAATTAATCATTGATGTCCATATAAAAAGAGACCCATCTACCGAGATACATGGGTACCATCTGTTGTACTCGCCAGTTCTCTAGGTATCCTTTTCACATACATGGTTCATCAATACATTAGACTCCTTTAGTCATAACTTGGTCCCAATCAACTCACACTCTGAGATTAATTAATCTCACATTCCTCCATTTAATCAAAGTTCTAACTTCTTCGATCTCCATCAAACTTAGATACGAGTACACCTGCCATCCTCGTACCTACCTAGTGGTTAATTCCATAGCTTGATGCCACATCCACTCTTTATGCCTAAGAGAGATACATGCTACATGATAACTTGCCTTGCCTATGGCTAAACTTTACAACTTTGGACCAACAACCTCTTGGGGAATATAGCTTGCCTATGCCTATAGCTAAGCTTTACAACTCAAAACCTCTAGGGTGTCGGGTACTACCGATCATGCACCCCTTACATCACTTATCATTATAACATTTTATCACAAGTATAAGAAGCATTAAATTCCCAAATTATAAACCCATTACATATAAGCCTATTCAATATGCCAATAAAGTCTGCCAACTCCAATTTGAAATCACACATGACTCATACTACCTTAAATTTTTTTTGTGTAACTACCCAAACTAACACTCCAATAAGACATTTTACTTTCTCCATCACAAAACAAGAGAAGAACATTAAGTGTTCATCTATTCTTCAAGCAAACAGTTCGCAAATTCCACTCTGAACATATCATGAAATCATGGCAGTCCATGACACCACATCCCGTCCTGAGATTTTGTCAAACACATATCCAATTTTGATAATGTGGGCATGCAGATTTTTACCTTCCTAGAGAGCCTCCATCTTCACGCATCCAAACATATACATTTATAGACAGTATTGAAAATACTAAGCACCTCCTTTAATCACCCTTCCTTGCACAGTACAATAATGCCTTCGACAGAGCTAGACTTCTCCACTGTGATGAGAAATGGTCCTTCACAAGCTCGAAATGGATCTTTCAACGTCTTCCTCCGATCTGGGATTGGCTCCAATCAACCAAGTTGCAAGGGTGCCCATACCAACTTTTATCTCCGTGTCAAATTTCTCAAAACCCTCGTCTCCATAGCCATTAATTTTCCTCAGCAAAATAACAGAGACAAGCAAAGCCTCAACCACCTTATGCACAAAAGCTTCTAGAAGCAAACCCCAAGTCCTATGGAAGAGATAAATTTGTTGGGGTGTAAGACCCGTGGGGAGTTTCGAACCCATAACCTCCATAGATTTTTTTTTTTTTAAAACGGGTTTAAGTCAGGGTTATTCCGTAGACAATTCAACGGCTACGTCCGGTTCCATTCAGAAGACACAGCAGAGCTCCAACAGCAAGGCGACGCTCCTCCTCCGCTCAGTACACTCCCAATGTAGTTTTTATCATAACATCTGTAGTGGCATCTGATCTTTCAATCTGGGTCATATGTCCGATCTTCTCTTCCATAGTCATCTGTGCCAACAAGTCCTCAACAAGAGCAATGATGGGGTGAGATGGGTCCTTGTACTTAGCATACCCAATAGCTCCTGCACACTTGCACAGAACCTCAACAGACAACAACAAATACCATCTCGAATTCATTCTGCTCGCCATCGATCCTTCCACTCCACTCATATCTGCACCACTGGGCGACTTCTCTCAGGATCCTGGGCCCTCCCGTGAGGGAGTGAGGCCCATGTCCAAGCTTTGATACCAAATGAAGGGGGCAAAAACACACAAAACATAAAAATTACACACAGTAAATAACAAACAGAAATTGTATTGCTCAATCTCCATGATATGCTTACATCGCCATGTTTTTATAGATAGTTTGGAAGAGTCTGGAAAGTTTGGAGCTTTCATGAAATCATTGGAATGTCGGTGGAAAGTTCTGGAGTATTCATGAAAGGCGGTGGAGAAATAGTAGTCGAAAAGTCTCAAACTCTGTAGTGGTTGGTAGAAATTAATACTTCCAACGGTAGCAAACTTTAGAAAGTCAAAATTTGACATACTAAATTTTGAGAAAACAAACACTATTTTGAAATTGGTTACAAAGTTTCAAAAGCTTACAGGTGATCGGATGAAAACATCGTGAAGAAGGATGTCAGTTGGGCGCCAAAGTCGACGCGGACATTCCGGAGGTTCTTTATCGACCATATCTCTGCCCATGTCTCTGAGGTGGTCGTGCATTCTTATAGAGTTTTTGCTGTCAACCTCGACAAGACAGTGGTTCTCTAGGTTTCGAAGACCCAGCGGTCCTTCACAGCCGGATGCATCCCGTATTCTTATGGTGGTATCCCTGTCTTCCCCTATGAAGAAATAGGCAACGTCTAAGAATATCTGCTTCTCCTCTGGATCAAGATTGGCATAACTAATTTTAAGTGTACTCTGTATATCGGTGGGAAGTATTTTGGAGATTTTGTGCAATTGAGCATTCCAATACTCCAAGTCATGTTTTCCATGAAGAAGCCACCCAAGCACTTTGAGAGATAATGGCAATCCATCACAGGCATCCAAAACATATTAACCGCTTGTTCAAATCCTATAACAGGACGAGGCCGGAAGAAGACATGTAAGCAGAAGAGCTCTTGGGAGTGTAGTCGATTAAGGCCTATTAGCTTGTATATAGACGGCTCTACTATTCCCGAGCTCGTGAGAACATTTTTATTTCGAGATGTAACTAAAATTAAGCTTCCAGAATTAAGGACATCCCTCATTGGTAACAATAATGTATCCAGCTGCTGAACATGGTCCACGTCATCTAAAATGATGAGAGTGTGCGCAGATGAGAGATGCCTTCTGAGCTTCTCTTTACCTTCATCAGTGTTGTATATTTGCATGTTTGATTGGGTCAAATCGTGAATAAGTATACTCTACAAGGAATTTAAAGATTTCCTTGCAGCGCCTTCTCTGATATCAGATAAGAAGCAAGATCGATTGTAATGTGTTCTGTTCCGGTTGAAGAATTCTTTTTCAAGGGTCGTCTTGCCAACTCCACCGAGACCCACAATTCCTACAACTCTAGCGTCCCCACTTTGCTGCTGCAATAGCACTGTATTTTCAAAATCTTTTACTTTTTCATTTAGACCAGTTGGGTATCTGGCCACATTTAGGGGTGTTTTGGTAACCTTTTTCAGAACTCGTTGCACGACCCTATCGACCAGTTGCCCCTCATTCCTGAATAATACAACATAACAAGTAAGGAACCCCTACAAAAGTGTCATATATCTAACCTATCTAACTGAAATTAAAAACTAAGAAGAACAGGAAGAGTTCGAGGTCCCCATTCACCCATTATATGCCTCCAGCTCGAAACTGTTTTTTTCTGCAACATCGGAAAGTGCCTTCCTCCATTTTTCAATAGTGTTGTAGTCATATCGCTGCTTCTCTTGATGTGTTTAAGGGTCCAATGTTTTCTTCTCTTCCAGGATGCGCAGGGCTTGAGATACACTGCATTTTCACCCTGCGTCCACCGAAGATTTGAAGGCTTCACACCGTAGAAAACAGGAATAATGGTTGACCCTGACTTCAGCATCAGTAGTAGCTCATTCAGACACCAATTGGTAGAAAAAATTGCGATATGTACAGAGGCTGTTCGAATGACGCCTTCTATTTGAGAAGTTAAGTTGTCTCCCTCCTGCAATTCCTCAAAGTCTAGGAAGATCTGCAATCCATGTACAAGAAGGCTATGGTAGAGATGGTTGGCAAAGGTCTTCTTAACATCTGGCCCACAATGGTTTATAAACACGTCGTAGTAGTTGGTGGTGGTGGTAGATGCAGCCATGGAGTTGGAAGAGTAAGCAGATGGATATGCCATTGCAAACAAAAATAAGATGACACAGAAAGAAAAGGAAGACGGCGATATGAGTTGGGATGTACGTTCTGAGTAGTTTGAGAAGGTTGTCTCCCATAATTTCTCGTTTTAAGTATGCAAAATTCCTACTCCTCTCCATTTTATAAAGAAAAAATTGTGTAGTCTATTATTATTTAGAAAAACAGTATAATTGATTATCATTTAAAGATAAAACTATGACGATATAGCTTCATGAAGACCCCACGTTTTATGGTTTTCTACACCAAGTGATACAAATACTACCAAATTCATTATTTATCAATTGACAAAAAAATGGAATCTTCACATTTTCTTCATCTTGATAACGTAAGTCGTGCCCCCGATTTTTCATTAATAACATAAACTTGGATTCTTCACGTCTTCTTGATCTTAGCGTAAGACATGGCCTCTTATATCATTTGTAAACTAAGAAGTGCGATATAAATGCCACAAATTTATTATTCATCAATTGACATAAAACTGGAAGCTTCTCATTTTCCTGGTCGTGCTAACGTAAGGTATGGTCCCTGCTTACCAAATTACTCAATTGACATAAAACTGGAATCTTCAAATTTTCTTGGTCGTGCTAACGTAACCTGTGGCCCCGGATTAACAAATAATTCAAAGGAGGATTCGCTTAGAACGAGTCTAGATATTATATGTTTGGGATTGGGATTCTTTTAGCAATTGTTTTTTCAATTGAAATCGAGTGTAATGGATTCATCATCTCAAATATTTGTATTATATTTAACTCTCAAATATTTGTATTATATTTAAATTGTGTAATTTTAACAATTAATATTTATAAATTTAATAGTTTTCAGCAAGTGTGGGAGGGGTCATTGTTAGAATTGCAAATGTGGAAAACAATTCACATATGATAATTAACAATCACACTAAGAAACACAAGGATTTCATGTGGTTCACCCAAACATTGGGCTACGTCCACCAAGCATAGGCATCGATTGTCTTATTATTCAGATCATGGAGATTACAACAGACTAGCAAGTTCTCACTCTCTCTCTCTCTCTCAGCCTCTATGGGCTTACATGTGTTTATATACATTTACAAGAAACCAATTATTAAATGCAATCCCTATACATATTCTAACTTGATCTATTTGGTTGTAACCAACGCAGAATAATAGGATCCAAATCCATCCTTTGAGGAATTCGTTGTCACCAAATCCCAACAATCTCCACCTTGACAACAATTAACCAGATACCTTGCTTCTTCCTTTTGTTCATCACCTTTTCTGCAAGCCAAGAGAAGCCAAGCACCACTGCAGCTTCTCTAATAAAACTAGTTTCATGATCTCGCTTGTGTGTCTTGCACGAGTTTGGATTTCCTGAGGGGTCAGTTCACCTCCAACATGTCTTCCACAACTGTGTTATGAGACATTTTTAGTGATAGATCTCCTTCTATCCAAAACACTTGTATTACAATATACATTACAATTATCACAAATCATCTCAGTGTAACCATTATAGGTGACATTTGTGTTTCTCAAATGTTGAAGCACCCATTTCACCGCAGCCCCTGAATCTGTCACATATCTAACAACATCATTAGCATGTGAAACATCTGGTCTTAACCATTTCATCACATACAACAGACCTCCTACTGAACTTACATGAGACATAACATTTTCTTCTTTATAGACAGGCCCTATGCTTAAAGAAAACTTATAATGGAAAGCAAGAGGGATAAAAATTGGTTTTACAATGTTCATACTGAACTCCAACCACATCTTACCATTACCATCTCTGTATACTTCCATGCCCATAATTTGTTGTGTTACTCCTTGATCCCTCATCTGAATTGTCCTGTCCACCTGAGTCATTTTCTTACTGATTTTATCCATGCTTCGGCTTGCATCAAGCATATCATCAGCAGATAGCATCAAGACTGTGAATGTACTATAAACCGTATAGTCATTCCTACCCTTTGAAAAATTATGACTCACTATGAAGGATTCAAACCTCTTCTATATTTGCCTGGGTACCAATAGGCCATACAATGAATTTTCTAGCATGCAAACAAATTTACCGTTGTGATCTTGAATCAACCCTTTTGGTTGTTCCATACATACTATATCTTTGTTAATGATGACCTTGTGAGAAGTAGGATCCCACACACAACATCCCTTTATACCACCATCATAACTTGCAGAGATATAAAACAAGCAGGAATTCAGAAACAAAGATTTTGAGTCTGGAAATGATTTACCGCTTACCAATACCTACAATTCTCTCTTGCTCTTATGACCTTGATGCTTTTGCCATAAACAAGAAGATACATCTGTCACTTCAGATGTCACTTCAGTACTCCCTTCCAGCTTATAAAGGTTATCAACCTTTGTTGCCTTCATCACTACTAAACTACCTTTCAACATTGTGAGTGCTCCACCTTGACCTGTATACTTATAGCCACAAGAATCCAACACTCCCAATGAAATCAAATTTGATTTAAGCTCAGGTACATATCTAACATCCGTTAATTCCCTAACAATACCATCGAACATTCTGATTCTAATACTGCCAACCCCAACAGTTTTACAGGGAATACCATTTCCCATAAACACTACACTCTTATCAACAAATTGGTAAGAAATGAACCAAATTTCTATGTGAGCACATGTGGTGGGAGGCACCTGAATCTAACTGCCATTCTTCTTGATATTGTAAATTACTAGAAACAGATAAAACTTTATCAGTCATACCTGAATTTGTTATAGCCAAATTTGCTTCCTTCGTAGAGTTTTCCTTAGATTCCTTTCTTTTCCAGCAATCTTTCTTGAGATGTCCAGTTTTTCCACAGTACCAACATTTTGCTTTACCCTTTCTGCGTCTTGACTTAGATCGATAAAAACTTCTCTCATTCTGCTCTTTAGTTCGATTTCTGACCAACATCGCCTCTGAAGTTGAGGTTTCTTGACTAGATTTTCTCCTCATTTCCTCAGCCAACAAAACTCCCACAACAGAGTCATAATCTATAACATCTGCTAGGCTAAAGCTAAAGCTAATAGAGGTGACTAGATTATCCCAAGACTCAAGCAACGAACACAATAGTGTAATAGCCTTATCCTCATCTTCGAATTTAACTTCCATACTAGTCAATTGAACTATAAGGGTATTAAATGTATTTAAATGGTCAACAACTTTTGTACTTTCTTTCATCCGCAAACTGTACAACTGTCTCTTCAAGTAGATTCTACTTGTCAAGGATTTCATCATATATAGACTTTCCAACTTGCTCCATAAGCCTGATGTTGTATCCTCTCCTATGATATCAAACAGAACATCATCTGCTAGACATAAACGAATGGTACTAAGAGTTTTTGCATCCATATCTTCCCATTCCCATTCCGTCATGACTATTGGTTTTTTTGACTTGCCTGCCAATGTTTTTTGCAACCCTAGTTGCACCAGTAAATCCCGCATCTTAAGCTTCCAGAGCTCAAAGTTGTTGTTACCACTGAAACTTTACTTAAAACAAACTTTATAACTTCATGTGTATGTTTCTTGATCTGCGACGTTTGGGGGAGTCGCCGCACCTCATGATATACCTAGAGTGCAGTGATCTTAAAAAGTCTCCGCACTGTACCACACTCCTGGACTGCAACGATTCCAATGTGCGTGAAGTGTGACTAGTATGACGTTGCACCCTTCCAGAGGAGGGACCTGCGGCGATGTTGAACTCGACGCACCTCACACAGATTTCACTCTGGCATCTCCTCCGAGAATTTGATGCTCCTCCAACCAGCTCTGATACCACTTGTTAGAATTGCTAATGCGGAAAACACAATTCACATATGATAATTAACAATCACACATATAAGAAACATAGGGATTTCATGTGGTTCACCCAAACGTTGGGCTACGTCCACCAAGCATAGGCATCGATTGTCTTATTATTCAGATCATGGAGATTACAACAGACTAGCAAGTTCTCACTATGTCTCTCTCTCAGCCTCTACGGGCTTACATGTATTTATATACATTTACAAGAAACTGATTATTAAATGCAATCCCTATCCATATTCTAACTTGGTCTATTTGGTTGTAACCAACGCAAAATAATAGGATCCAAATCCATCCTTTGCGGAATTCGTTGTCACCAAATCCCAAAAGTCATGGGGTCATTCTTGAACCTAGGGGGAATCAGATTATGGGTTGATTATCAACCTAATTATGCAGTTTTAATGGACTGATTATCAAACTAATTATGCATAATGACCATAGGGGGAATCAGATTATGGGTTGATTATCATACTAATTACGCAGTTTTAATGGACTCATTATCAAACTAATATGCAGTTTTAATGGACTGATTATCAAACTAATTATGCAGAATGACCCTAGGGAGAATCAGATTATGGGTTGATTATCAACCTAATTATGCAGTTTTAATGGACTGATTATCAAACTAATTATACAAAATGACCCTAGGGGGAATCAGATTATGGGTTGATTATCAAACTAATTATGCAGTTTTAATTGCAAAGTTGACGGAAGGAAAATCCCAAAAATCCCAGCCAAAGCCAGGCCAAAAGACCTTCCACGAGCAATTCTTTTGAGATCTTGAACCAGTTTTCAGAATCCCAAGAAGTGGGAAACCCTCATCTCATTGGTAGAAAAAACAATGTAAAAGGAAAGGAAATGTAGACTTCAAATCCAATATTGGAGCAGATCGATCCCCCCATCTCCCAACACAACAAGAGAAGGATCACATCACAGATGATGGTGGAGACATGGAAATGATAGTGGATGAACAAGACCTGGCTAGTATCGACTTGAACAAACTTGAAGAGGCTTACATCAATCAAGAACTACAATCTCTTCCTTTGGAGAAATTATGTAAGGTTCATAAGCTCTACATGGACTCAACTGTTGGAGCAACATATCGATCTGGTGGAGGATTGGGAATACACTCAGACCTGCACAAAGACCACAGGAAAGCACCCAAGGAAAGTAAGAGTCGAGGTCGAAAAATGGCACAACAACTCAT
Organism: Picea engelmannii; assembly: GCA_009831015.1. Classification (NCBI taxonomy): domain Eukaryota; kingdom Viridiplantae; phylum Streptophyta; class Pinopsida; order Pinales; family Pinaceae; genus Picea; species Picea engelmannii. The sequence continues at coordinate 71,128 of ML784207.1, read as the reverse complement.
TTGTGAGATTGACAGCTACATGATCAACTCAAGGCAAGTTCACAGAAACACCAAGGGTTTCTTTTCCCCCAGCCATCTTCCTCATGAAGATTATCTCCTGGAATTTACGAGGCCTAAATGAGAGGACAAAATAAAGAGTTCTCTAAAATTGTATCATGGTAGAGGAACCAGACATACTTTTTCTTCAAGAAATGAAATGTGCAAGCAGCACCACGAAAAATGTATTCTCAAGATGTTGGAGGCAGAGACGATCTATCTTCAACAATTCCCTGGGAGCAGCCAACGACGTAGCAATCCTATGGAATCCAACAATAGTTCTTCTGGATAATTTCTACTCCACCCCTTGGACTCTAACTCCTTAGTATAGAGCCATTGGATCTGACAAAGAAGGGATCATAACTAATGCCTACGGCCCTCAGACAACATAGGAAAAGGAGAATTTCCTAAAAATCTTGTTCTCTTTAACCCACATAATAGGCCAACAACGGTGGATAATGGGAGGAGATTTCAACATCATCCTCTCTTTGGAAGAAAAAAAAGGTGGCATACGAAGTATTGACAAGGAAAGTGAAAACTTTCAGGACATGATAAACACTGTCCATCTAATTGATGTTGAGACACGGAATGGTACCTTCATCTCGACGAATAGACGATATAGTGTGCACTAGGTAGCCTTCTACCTAGATAGATTCCTTATCTCGGAGTCCCTAATGTTGGATGGACCCCTCATTGAGGCCATCATTCTTCTAAAATCTAGATCAAATCACTGGCTAGTCCAACGATGGATTGATACTGCTAGTACATCGAAATTCAAGCCTTTCAAGTTTGAAAATTTTTGGCTCTCCTTTCCTAACTTTCAAGAGCTCGCCAACACATGGTGGGAAAAGGCAGAAGTTTTGCATGGCTTCTTAATGTATAAATTCCAGCAAAGGCTCAATAATTTCAAGAAATGGCTACAACAATGGAAAACATTTGTTTTCTGCAATATCTTCCAGGCTCAAAAAATCATTGAGAAACACCTTGAGGAAATCCCACGGGAAGTTATCTCCCATGGTTACTCAAATTCATTAAAGGAGAAGAAGAAAACCTGAAGCAACAACTAGAAGAAAGGCATAAATAGGAGGAAATCCTTTGGCACCAGAAATCCAGAGTTCAATGGCTCAAGGAGGGAGAAAAGAACATTAAGTTCTTTCAGTGATGCATGATCCACAGAAGGTATGTAAATCGAATTACCAAATTAGAAAACAACCAAGGTCAAGCAATCATGGATCATGAGGGGATGGAATCTGAGTTGGTCAACTACTATAAAGAATTTCTCACGGAACCAGTCCAAGATAGATCTGAAGCCATAGAAACCATAACTCAACACATTCCCAATCTCATCTCGAGAGAACATAATGATGCACTTATGAGGCCCGTTTCAATTGAGAAGGTGGATCAAGAAATGAACGAGACACCAGTAGGGAAAGCCCTTGGAACATATGGATTTACATAAGAGTTATTTCATTGTTGTTGGCCAATGGTCTGAGAGGAGGTATGGCAGCTAGTGGAAGAAACTCGCATCATTGGGAAAGTCTTGCCGACACTTAATGCTACCTTCCTTACTCTAATCCCCAAGGAGGAAAGAGTCTCGCACCCTCAACAATTTAGACCCATTTCTTTGTGCAATGTCATTTACAAGATCATTAACATGATTATCTCTCTCTGACTCAAGCCAATCCTCCCTTTCATCATCTCTAAGGAACAATCAGGATATGTTGAAGGGCATGAAATTCTTGACAACATCATTTTGGCACATGAAGTGATCCATTCCCTTAAGACAACCAGAACTCCAGGTATGCTTACAAAACTTGATCTCTCTAAATATTTTGACCGCTTAAGCTGGAAGTACATCAATTATGTGCTTTCAGCTTTTGGATTTTGTGAAGAGTGGGTTTCTTGAATCCATAACCTTACATCCTCTGCTTTATTTTCCATCCTGGTTGATGGGGTTCCATCCAAAACTTTCTCCCCCACCAGAGGCATCCCACAAGGGGACCCTCTCTCTCCTTTTCTCTTTGTCATAATGGTTGAGGGACTAAGTAGATATATAAGGCCTCTATTGAGGATGGATCCCTCTAAGGCCTCCCCTTACATGGCATACACCCGATCGCCTCACATAGCCAATTCGTGGATGATACCATTGTTAATGGATAAATCCGTAAGTGCGGACACAAACCGATCTCCCTAGATCCACCTGGATCTAGAACAAAGAAAGACAGAATAATACTCTTTCCCTAGATTTTAACTATTGAATGTACTAGGAGGCAAGAACAAAGGACATACCTTATTATCGCTTCCTTTGGTCTTTGTTGCTCCCGCTTCGCTCCAGTGCTCTCATACAGTCAAGACCAAAACAATACAAACCAACCAAAGTGAAGAAAGCACAATCTATTCAATAGCTAATCTATGTATATGATCAAGGAGTTATACAATAAAACACAACAAGATTTATAGGAAAGAATCATATTACTGTATCATATTAAATGTGAAAGAGAGATTACAACCATGGCCTTGATGTCGTAAGGTCCCTTCCAACTGTCCTTCGTTCCCCACACACTTTCACTCCAAG
>ML784207.1:0-68338 GCA_009831015.1 Picea engelmannii | reverse complement strand
AAGTTTCTCCTTCTAGAAGATTCGAGAAAACGCTCATTTTTCCCACGTGTAGGCATTCTCGCACCCTAGCTATAGAGAAACCTGCGAACATCTCGCACCCTAGCTATAGTGCAACCTGCGAGAATGGGTCATTCTCACACCCTACCTATATAGCAACCTGCGAACTTCCTTTTTTATAAGGTTTTTACAAAAGAGAATCCAACATTTTCTCTCAGGAAAAGTTCTTTTGCCTTTCTTCTTCAAGAACTCGCGCCACTGACCCCTCTGAAGGCAACAAATAGGTTTACATCATTAATGGTCGTAGGGATGACGAAAATAATGTGTAACAACCATGCTCATGGGGATGCCCACGACTTAGGAAGCCTGAAAATTCAAATAAATCCTCTCCGACTTCAATGATGCTTGAGGTACAACCATAAAACTTGTGAAGACTCATCTTTTCTTTTTCAACACCTTGGAGACCATCTAGAATCAAATTTCACGCTTTATCAACATTCCTAATATCTCCTTCCATCCAATTAACTTTGCATCCCTCTTTTAGATTCTGAGGCAAGGAACATTTCCTAGGAACCTCTCCTACAATCTCCAACCAATCTGGTGGGTTGCCTTGTACTCCTCAAATTTGTCCTGCAAGCAATACCAATCTACCTCTTTTCCACCCTTGCCGCCCCGTAAAAGGTGCTCCAAGCCATTCACAATCTTCAAAGAAGGTTTCTCTGGCAAGGTAATCATGCAAAGAGAAAATGGGCTTTGGTAAGCTGGGAGAACATATGTATACCCAAGCTCAAGGGATAAGGGACCCTTGCAAATTAAATGAAATAATGGGGGAACAAATCTGGTGGCAATGGTTAAAACATCCTAAAGAATTATGGGCATGCCTCTGGAAAAAAAAATACGCTCCCAACTGCGCAGAAGTCAATCTGATTAGAATGAATGATCAGATATATGGTTCCAACATCTGGAATGCGGCTTGGAGAAGCATGCCCCTCATTTAGGAACATGATTTTTGGGATATAAGGAATGGACACGCAACCCTCTTTTGGACAGATTCCTGGTAGAAACTACCTCCCTTGGTATCTCTAGACAACCTACAACCCATCTATGCACTCATGCAAGGTCGAGGAGACCTACATGTGGAGAATATATGGAAAGCAAAGCCTAAAACTTCTCACTAGCAAGACTAGAAGGTCACACACAGGGATCTAGAGTTGTCAAAGGAGTGTAACTTATGCCCCTCGCAAGAGGCGATCTCTCATAGGAAAATCACACAGGGTGAAGGGGAAGACATTCTCTGTTGGATACATTCCTCAATATAAAATAGGCCTACATTATTAAAACCAAGGTGCATATACAACCGTCGGATGAAATATGGAAAAAAATTGGAAATCCAACTTGTGGCCAAAGGTATCCATGTTCCTCTGGATACACATCCAAAATCGGATCTTGACTTGGGACAATTTACGCAAAAGAGGATTCACTGGACCTTTAGCCTACCCTCTCTGTATGCAGCAAGAGGAATCCATGGAGCATTTACTAAATCAATGTCACTTCAACGCAAAAATTTGGGACATGATCGCTCAAATCATGCATAAAACGGACAGAGAAAGAGGTAGTATAACCAACACCATTGAGCAATGGAGTTAAGCAACCTTCACCAATATTGTTCTCAATGAGATTTGGCAACTGATTCCTGGATTTGTGGTATGGAAAATTTGGAAAGAGAGGAATAAAAGGATTTTTCAATCCAATCACTCATCTCCACAACAGGTTTGGTCAAAAATTTATGCCAACATCCAAGACACAATCAAAGCTCAAGCTTGGTTAGTTGAGGATCTCACTTGCAATCCTTCTGAATGCATCATCCTCTCCAATTGCCACCTTAACCTGTGCCAGACCCAAGCTCTGTCTAACCCCCCCTCCCACTCAATGCCTAATCCCTCTCTGGTTGTTTGGCAAAGTCCTCCTCTAGTCTTTCATAAGCTAAATTTTGATGGTGCGTCTAAAGGTAATCCAGGGCCTGCAGGATTTGTAGCAGTATTTTGAAATAGTTCAGGTGGAATTAGCCACATTATGGTCAGGTACTTGGGTTTTGACTCCAATAATTCTGTTGAACTATGGAGTCTACTCAAAGGACTCCAACTAGCTCTGCATCTGGGTACAACACAACTAATAATTGAAGGCGATTCACAATTCATTATCTCCTTAGCCACAAAAAAATTGCATGGCTCTAATCCAACTAAAGTCTCTCTAAACTGGCACCTTCTCAACTCCCTGGAAATCTTCAAATCCACTCTTCGCCCTAACCTGGTCCTAATCCCCTCCCATATTCGAAGAGATTCAAATAAAGTAGCGAATAGTCTAGCAAATGAGGGAATCTCCTTAACAGGAGAGGATTTCTGCATGGAGGCCACCTTCATCACTGCCCCCCTTATTCTAAAGCAGTGTCTTGACTTAGCTTGTTTGGATTCTCGCTCCCCTGAAAGGGTGCAATCTATCTATTCATGCATCAATAGTCCTGTCATCCCCGACCTTTGGTTTTCCATTCCACCACCTCCCAATGCAAGACATTAACATGCGCACACTTTGCATCAGTCCTCGACCCATGAGGAATGTAGCTCAATTAATTCAGAGGGGGCGATCCTCTCGTAAGCATAGTACCAAGTCCGTGTTCAACATTATTTTCACCTTAATGGTGCATTCAATGATGTAGAGGTTAATTTCCCATTCCCCTCTTAACGACATTCCATTTTTTTGGCACCTTCCTCCTTTCTCCTACTCTGTGTGTTCAAGCCTGGCCTTCCCCTCCATTAACCGTTGTGTTTTTCACCCAAATATCTACATCCTTCTGACCACCATGCTGAGAGAAAGAGGTCAACCCAAGCACGGACCCACTTATTATTGTTACTTGGGCAATCGAGGATGTCTCTCCAATCCTTCCATACAATCCTCTACTTCCCACCAGCTCTCTATGGAACTCAATTCGAGCGCTAATAGCAACAACAAGGAGGTCCATGACCCTCCGGGGATAGATGGGAATTTCCAGGTCGACCCAGAGCCGCAACAACACCATGCATCGATACTAGAATTGGGGGATAGAACGGAATGGGATCCCCCTAAGGGGCATTGGGGCTTCCCCATCCTAGAGGAGATACCTCCAACAAACCCAACTCCGGTTCAAACAATGTCTCATGCCTCTCCGAGTTTGAGTCCCTCTGGCATGGGTGATAACTCTTCGCGTTGTATAATAGAGGAACAACTCTAACTTCCTTCGAATTGTGCAAGGCATTCTCATATCAAAAATTTCTCCAATACATTATCAATCGTTGGATGGATGCTATGTTTGACTTATTCTCAAGCGGGCCTATGCGTTCTACATGTCCAATTTATCGCTAACCTTACGCCTTCACTTCGGAGTGGAGGCCTCCTGCTTTTGGTATTGACGCTATTTAGTTTTCTGGGCAATTCCCTTGACTCTATATGTATGGCTTTTTTAGATAGTGGCAGTTTAGTTTTGATAGGCTTTAGCCTCTGCAAAAATTGAGTCATATTTTGTAAGTTCTACAAACTTTTTGTCATTTTGTTAATGGCTTTTAAGGTAGTTTTGGACAATTTCAATGGACCTTGGTGCTAGCTCTAGTTTCCATTAATGGAAGGACAATCACCAAGCGCCCTGACAGATGTATTGATTCCATGTATTGATCCAGTGAAGACAATTTTTATTAAATTTTGTAATTTTATCTCTATTTAAATATAAAAAATATGTTATTATTAAATTGAATTTTAAGTTAATTTTTTTTCTATAAATAAGATATATTGAAATAAAATTATTCTAATCTTTAGTAGAAACTAAGAAGATACATTATATTTTATTATTGAATGTTCTATTCTCATCTTTGACTAATAAAATAAACAACTGTTGTGTGGCAGCGTAGTCCCTGCCAAGTAGCTTATAAGGTTATTTTTGGAAAATGGGGAGAGTCGAGTAATATTGTTAAGAAAACTTGTATGGCGACTTGTGAGTAAGCAAACCAGTGCCAATCTCTTTCGAACATGTGTGTTGAGTTGTCACTAGTAAAATCATAATCCATGTGCATTGGGAAGGGTGTGAAGGTAGCGGGGATGAAAGGCAGAGATAAATGCTTTGAAATATTTGTGAAGCCGGGTAGACCGAAGCTTGTGAGCTGGACAGATTGTATAGTACGAAATTTTTTGGTGGAAGATGTGCATTACTGAATTGTAGAAAGCGGAAGTTTTGGGTGCAAGATGTATAATAGCGCCAACATGAAGATCGACTACTATAAAGTTGGATAACTATGGAATTGTAGATCACCGAAGTTTTGGGTGCAAGATGTATATCACGAAAAAGGGGAAAGGAAATTTCAAAGCAATGACAGTGGGTCGGACTCCCGTATACTTGAATTCATTTTTTGCTTATTAATGCAAATGAGAAAACCTGTGTGTTGAGTTGTCGATAGTAAAAGCTTAACGAATGTGCATTGGGAAGGGCGGGAATGTGGCGAGGATTGAAGAGGGTGATAAATGATTTGAAAGTTTTGTGAACCAGGGTCGAATTGTAAACGACATAAGTGTTGGGTGCAAAATGTATATCACCAAAGTGTTGTGTGCAACATGTATATCATTAAACAAGGGGCATAAGAATTCGGTAGAGCTAAGTCGTGAGGAATTGTAGATTCCGAAAGCTTTGGGTGCAAGATGTATATCACGCACTTGTAGATGATGACAGTTTTGGGTGCAAGATTTATAATATCGACAACCCAGGAATCGGTCAGACTCTCGTAAATCACGGTTGAATGCGTTTTTTGCTTACAAATGGCAATAAATGAACCAACATCTATATCACGGAACAGGGGGCATAAAAATTCGATAGCGCTAAGATGTGACCCTGCAGAGAGATAATTGGCTAAGTGTTGAAAGGAACTACGGCAGGTCGGGTTTATGATGTGACGATATAGGACCAATCAACGATTTCGAAAAAAGTCAAGTTCAAGTTTAAATATATTTATTTAAATTGTATTATATTAATGTATCTTAACACAAGTTTTGGGTGCAAGAATGAATATGCATTGAGGATGGCAGGAATATGAATATGCAAGTTTTTGCTTGTTGATGCCAATAAGAGAACCTATCACTAGTAAAAGCAGAATGAATATGCATTGAGGATGGTAGGAATACCCTCTTCTGTGTTACACATTTTGCACTGAATTGTTCTGATATATACAATTTGATAGTTGGGGCCTTACGTCTCCTCAGGTATCCTTGTCACCCTATCTTGAAGCTCGTCTGACCACTTTTCACACTTAAACACATCTCTTTCGCGGATCGTCGAGTTTGCGGGTTCAGGAAATTTCCAATTTCTAGTTGTTGTTTCCTGTGCCTGCTACCTTCAGACTTCTTTCCAAGTATATGCAATCTGCATGCAACTTATCCAAAAACATACAGAAAAGATCTTGCCAGGAAATGGAATATCTATTGCAGATTTGAATATAAACCAAATTCTTGTTTCTTTTTCCCCTCTACTCTCTCTTTCTCCTTAGTTGTTTTTTCTGAAAATGTTTCAATGCATGCATTGGCGGACTCATGGGTTCACATTTGCATTCGTGATTTTATATCGTGACTCTGACCAACTGCTAGCCATTGGATGCCTAGCCACTTTTCAGATTGCAGATTCTCAGGCAGTCGGGTTCTATATTGCACTTCCATTGTTTCGTGACCTACAAAAAACACCCGAACCTCTGCGATATACAAATGTACTACCGCACTCCCACATCATACCATGTTTCGTGATACACAGTTGTCACCCCATTTTGAAGCCCCTGTGCCTGGTTTCCATATTTTTCCATTTCTTGGAATGTATTTCACGCCTCCAATTTCATACTTACCCGACTTTTTCGCTTGTGGATTCCTGGACATGCGGAGTGCAGTTCCATTGTTCCTTGACCTACAAACAGCCCCCCAGCTTCCTCGATATACAAATTGACTTTCGGACTTCCGATCAATACAATTTGACCGTCGAGGCTTCACGTGTCCTCGGGAGTCCTTGTCAGCCCATTTTGAAGCCTGTTTGACCGCTTTCCACGACAATTTCTTGCAATTTCTTTCTTGAATCGTCGGGTTGGCAGGTCCAGACAATTTCCAATTCCTAGTTGTTGTTTTTTGTTCCCGCCACCTTCACATTTCTTTCCAACTATATACAATAAGTATATAACTTCTCCAGAAACATGCAGAAAAAGATCATTTTTTTCAGTCTTCTATGCTTAATCAAATTCTCGTTTCTCTTTTCCCTAGTAGTTTTTCTGAAAGTTCTAAACCCGGGTATAGTGAAGCTTTCGAGTTCCAATGTTCCAGGTTCGAATTACAAATGACGAAAGTGTTTTCTGCAAAATGTGTATCACAGAATTGTTAGGTGCAAAATGTATATGACAGAAGCGTTGGGTGCAAGATGTATATCATAGAAAACATGGGATAAGAATTCGATAGGGCTATGTTGGGACGTCACGGTGAGATAATTGGCTAAGTGTTGAAAGGGATGGTGGCCGGTCATGCTCTTGATGTGAAGATATAGATGGAAATGAGGATTTGGCAGTCCGCTAACCGGTCGAACCACGGGCAATCCAGGAGCCTGAGAAAGTCAGGTTCAAGTTTAAAGGGAATTTTTTTTTGTTTATTTAAAATGTATTCGTATTAATGTATCTTAATAGATTTTTTGTGGTCCAAATGTAAACCATGTTCGAATCTGAATGGTGTTTTGGGCTCACAATTTTTTTCTCAAACCCACAAGCAATAGAGAAAAAAATATACGACTTAATATTTTGTATATCAAAGAATATTCTGAAATATAGGAAGCAACAATACATGCACAATATAGAATAGGAACATGTACACGGAAATGAGTTAATTTTAAGAAGAAATACAAATTTCAAATAACAACACCAAACATTGAAGATCACCATAGAACAACCTCAAATATTTATATTTAGATAAATTGGGCCACAAAATACATTTGGGAATATTTCCCAAAAATATTTGTCTTTGAATTTGTAAAAACATATGTAGTTCAGTACATATTCTGTGAAATAAAAATGCGGACTCCTACATATACAAACATCCCCCTGAATTCCTCGATATACAAATTGAATTCCAGACTCCTACATCAGCCCTCTTCCGTGTTACACAGTTTGCACTCAAAATTTTCGATCAATACAATTTCACCGTCGGGGCCTCACGTCTCCTCGAGAACCCTTGTCAACATATTTTGAAGCCCGTCCGACCGCTTTCCACGACAATTTCTTTCGTGGATCGTCAGGTTCACGGGTCTAGACAATTTCCAATTCCTAATCATTGTTTTATGTGCCTGCCACCGTCACACTTCTTTCCAAGTATATGAAATAAGTATATAACTTCTCCAGAAACATGCAGGAAAAGATCTTGCCAGGAAATGGTATATCTATTACAGGTGTGAATATACTAACCCTTTTTTTTCGTCTTCTATACTTAACCAATTTCCCGTTTCTCTTTTCCCTGTACTTTATCTTTCGAACCCAGGTATAGTGAAGCTTGTGAGTTCCAGTGGTATGAGGTCGAAATTGAAAATGACAGAAGTGTTGTCTGCAAAATGTGTATCACAGAATTGTTGGGTGCAAAATGTATATGAGAGAATGTTGGGTGCAAGATGTATATCACGGAGCACGCGGGATAAGAATTTGATAGCGCTAAGTTGGGATGTCGCAGTGAGATAATTGGATAAGTGTTGAAAGGGACAGTAGTTGGTCGGGCTCCTGATGTGAAGATATAGATGAAAATGAGGATTTGGCAGTTTGCTAACTGGTCAACCCGCGGGCAATCCAGGATTCCGAGAATGTCAGGTTGAAGTTTAAAGGGATTTTGTTTTTTTTTATTTAAAATGTATTCATATTAATGTATCTTAATAGATTATTTGTGGTCCAAATGTAAATCATGTTCGAATGTAAATGGTGTTTTGGGCTCACATTTTTTTCTCAAACCCACAAGCAATAGAGAAAAAAATATATGACTTTACATTTTGTATATCAAAGAATATTCTGAAATATAGGAAGTTGCAATATATGAACAATATAGAACAAGAACATGTACAGGGAAATGAGTTAATTTTAAGAAGAAATACAAATTTCAAATAAAAACACCAAACGTTGAAGATCACCATAGAACAATGTCAAATATTTATATTCAAATAAACCGGGTCACAAAATACATTTGAGACTATTTCCCAAAAATAGTTGTCTTTGAATTTGTAAAAAAATATATAGTTCAATACATATTCTGTGAAATAAAAATGTGTTTTCCAGAATGACTCGTATTGGGGTTGTCGCTGACTACAAAGCAAATATGTACAAGAACAAAGTTTGTAGAAAGAAGAAAGTCGGCAATGGAAAACAACAAAACCTGGAAAGAAGAAAGAGAAAATTGTCAGATCTCGGTTAAAGCTTTGTTAGAGTAAGCGGATGAAGACAAAAGAATGTAATCAATATCAACTTACAATGATGGTGTTCCATGCCTTGTCATTTGCTCGTTGATGTCCTTTTTGAACCATTCTTCGATGTAGCTCCTCATGGGCGCCACATTGATTTCATGGTGGATTTTTATATTGAAGAATTCACTTTCCAAATCCTTTAGATCAATAGACAAGTTGTGCAATTCTTGTTGAATACCTTGGTTTTTAATCGCAAAACCGACTAGCCAGGTTTTCACGTCATCTACACCATATTCAAGAATGCCATAGAAATTTTCAAATGATAGTGTTTTATAGATATGAACTTGATCATCAAATGCTTGCTTGGTTAAAAACAACGAGTTGAATATCAATTTCGGGTCCTGGACTTCATCAGTGCTGGTAGCTAGATCTATCTCTGTTAGCTTCTTGAATAGTTTGTCTCTTCTAGATATGATCTGGCTACATTCTTGAACGATACCAGTCAGGTTCTTTACCTTTTCTTTCCAACATGCGTTTAGTTGGTCTATTCGATCCAAGGAAGGGAGAGCCTTCTGTCTTCTTCTGAATTCTGCCGAAGATGAACGATAACTATATGGAATATGCAAGATAAAAATCTTTACCAATGGAGGGAGGTGATGCTCACTTACAAAATATCAATGAGGGACTCATAATAAGAGCATTGGGTTACATAATGTCCAAATGATTACTTCATTGCCAATGCAAAGCAAAGCTAATAATGTAGAACTCAATTTGGTTCACGATATGTCAGAGTACAGTCGAGGCTATATGAAGAGACTCGAGTACCTTGGCACCAGGGGGACAATGAGAAGTTAATAGTCCATGCAAATCCATCAGTCTAAGACTTAATTCAATTTCAATTTGAACCGAATCATGCACACAAAGGATTCACAGGTTGATAGTAAAAAGATTGGCTGGTATGGGAGGCTCACAAATCATATTTCCAACCGATTCATGCACACAAGGATTCACGGGTTGACAGTAAAAAGATTGGTTGGTATGGGAGGCTCACAAATCATATTTCCAACCGATTCATGCACACAAGGATTCACAAGTTGATAGAAAAATCATAGGTGAGAATGGGCGGTTCACAAATCAGGTTTTTCAGGGTAATCATGGCAGTTATTGGAAAACCAATTATAGAAGTTAAGTAGTGCCAGCTAGACGAATGCTTCATGGATTTATGAATACTCTCCTTTCTGGAAGCATGAATTTCAACATGGACAGCAACCACGGAATCGTTGAACGAATAGGGGACATAAGCATGATACCAGAATTAATCTTCAAAGGCTAAAATAGGGTACGTAAAACCTTCATTCTCATATGCTTAGGTCATCTTTATTTTGACTGTTCTAGTGTGTTTCTTCCTCTGTGAAGCCAATTGGTATGACCCCATATCCAATTTGGTCAATGCCCTAGTTTGTTTTCACACTGAGGCAACTTGGTATGTGAACCATCCGCAGAAGTCCTTACCATGCAACTGCAAGGCCCGCGTCTATGTACCACAATCACTATCTTCCCCATTAGGGATCAATGTACCTGAAACTAGGGCTAACGTTGACAGTAGCGTGGGATGTACAATGCCTTTGAAAATCAGGATTTTAGCAACTCACAGAATGCCTGTTGGGAAAATTGGGTCTCGAGCTCCAACCTCATACAGTTAACTCAAGCTGCTCTATCACAGAAGTCCGTACCATCCTCATGTTATATTTTCTTAAATTTTTAGTAGCAATAGATTTACCAGAGTATTTTAATCTTCCTTTAACATTCAACAACCATATACTGAAAATATAAGCAGGATCTAGAAGAAGATAGACAAGCACAAGAAGACACAACGATTTATCCTGGGAAAACCCCAAACTCAAGGAAAAACCCAACCAACTTTTCTTAGAGAATGTTTCTGATAACACAATACAACCATGAACAAGTTCTATTCACAAGAGAAAAACCAACAATGAAGAAACCCTGATAACAAGTACTTATCGTTGCTTCTTGTCAAACCCTAGCGAGGGTAGACAACTGAGCAACAATGAACAAAGATAGTGCATCACCAAAAACAACTGCTAAGATGCTCCTTGAAGAATTTGTTGGAACTGCTACTAGACTTGCGCACTGGCTGAGGAGCCGAGTGAATGTGTGTCAAATGGCAAGGTGTCTCCCTTTATTTATAGTTTTCAAGTCACTTAACTGGGGTTGACTTCTCTTCTTGGAATTCTATTTTTCCTTTATTATTTTCCTGTGGGGACAACTTCTCTTCGTGGAATTCTATTTTTCCTTTATTATTTTCCTATGGGGTCGACTTCTCTTCTGGGGTATTCTTCAACTGTTCAATGGTCTTCCTTTGACTTCTTGGAATCTTCCTCTCTAAGAAAAGTTGTCCAGGAGGGAATACCTCCTGCTGTTACAAAACATCAACACCTCATGCCTAAGGTAGTCAGGTAGTTGATAAGTTGGGCATTCACAATGAAAGGAGCATTCAGAACCCATTCCCGATTTCGTTACGAACCTAAATTCTCCATTTTACAATTATCCTCCCTAGGTATCCTTCTTCTGTATTGTCCGGGTTCATTGATACCATCTCTGAGTACCAGAAACCTCTCTACAAAAAAAAGAAGGGATTACATTTTTTCTTAAGATAGAAGAGTTCACAAAATCTGGTGAGCAACTCAATAGAAAAAAACGGGACAGACACTTGTAGATATTCTTCCACTTCAGGCATCAAGGATGGACGGGGATCTTTCACAAAAGAGTAGGAGTAGGCGAGAAACAGAGGTTTCTAGTACCTATCTTCTGCCAGTTTCCCTGTGCGCTTGTAACAACAATCAAATTGCAGGCTTTCAAGAACCATCTATTAGCATAGAGAGCTAGAACAGACACAAGCAGAAGTCTTAGTGACCGCCTAGTTTATGCATAACCCTAGCCAAAAGATCACTCTTCCCAGATCACACTGACCCCCTCAGATGCAATTGGGCCATTCAAAATCATATTCACAGCAACGTGCTTACCTCTTACAAATCATAAGGACCTCCATACAGAAGAAAGTGAGTATGCAGGCTTCAGTTCAAGTAGGGATGGAAGCATATATGGTTAGTAATCCATCATTCAGAACTCGGGAATATAAAATCAAAGGGACATCCAATCCCTATTGTAATCAGCCACATAAACCCCGGAATAAACCATCAGGATTTCAGAACTCAATCTTTTCTCAGTTCAAATTTGTTTGAGACAGCTTCAAGGTAAGGATCCTTGACCTATCACTATTCTCCCTGTTTTATTCATGATGCCAACAAAGCCTCATTTCTGAATACACTCTCGTAGAGGGATATTTCGGGCATTCAAATTCATCTTGGGGAGTTGATCATCAGGAAGGCGAGCTTATTACTTGTACACAACAGCAAATCAATAAACCTGCTATCATATTCCAAGAATAATTTCTCCATTATGGATGAACAACCCTCATCTGAAGAAAGGAAAGAAAAAGATAGATGACTATGAGGATTAGCAAATAGAGAATTCCTACTCATGGATGTCTCCCAATCCACCCATGGGACTTAACAGGGAATGTCCTCAAACCTGAATACATAGATTGAATGACTAATATAGCTATAATGGGCAAGACCTACAAGATAACTTACACAATTGAGTGATATGGAATACTAAACATCAGCAGGAGATCCTCCAAATCCATGGGAATAAAATTGACACAGTGTCGAGATGGTTTAAAGAATTTACCTATATGAAAAGATGGGTAACAAGAGGAGCAGACATAAATGTGCCATCCCATAGAGTTGAGCAGTCGGGGAAGATGGAATTAACCCTAAACCCTCCACAACTCATTTATTAAGAGATTATATGGTTAAAGAAGTAGCAGATTACTATGTCTAATATTTCAAATAAATCCGATCCTATTCTTAATATGCTGCCTGTAACACCCTGTTTCCCCCAGTCTGTAAAAAAATAACTATACTGGCCAAGAACTATGGCAAACTCAAAGATGTGAATGTGTGATTTGAATGGACCTGGTGTAAAAGGTCGATGAATGTAAATAATGTTATGAATATATGTTGCAGGACTGCTGAGAGGGGGATGTGCTGAAAAAGAGACCACGATGGCTGAAGAAAGGTGGTGGAAGGTGTTAGCTCCCAAAATGAACCCATCCCTATGGTCGCATTTTGTGGTGGATAGCATGGCTGTTGGTAGTTTTCTCAAATTGGTTTTGAGTTTTTCTAGCTGCAAGACTTAGGTTTTGATTTTTGTCTTAGAAATAAGACAACCCATAAAGGTCTTCTTTTTAAAATTTTCATAAAACGCTTTCAACAGCTAACGTGTGTTTTCAAAGTGATGGTTAGCTGGTGAAAGTGGTCAGTTTCAAAAGCTAAGGAACATTTCTCACAAGTTGTGCGCTGGTGAAAGCATCGATTTTCAACAGCTGAGGAGTGCTTCTCACGGGCCATTAGCTGGTGAAAGCGAGAATCACGTGCGTTTATCCATGTTTTAAAAAATCAAATGATGATACAATCAGCCCACGTCATGCAATCAAGAATGATTGCGCTGGTGAAAGTGAAGAATGATGGAAACTCGAGTTGCATGTCTAAATCGGATTGAAAAGTGGATCTTGTTTAGTGAAGCATGCTTCACAATCATGGTGACGGAAATGGCGAATTTGAATCCATTATCGCAGGTACAGGAGCTATACTACCTAGCTGACAACATCAAATCGGTTCATCGTTTCCCCAACACGCATCATTCACAAATGTATGCTGAGTTTTTAATTTTGAAAGATAGAGCCAACTCCCGAGTGCTTTCACCAGCGCAAGACCTCGGCCCGAATAACAGTTTGTTGTGTTATGTGTGCAGAATCGTTTGGGATTTCGGGTTGCTGATGGTGAGGAGACGCAGTGGTTCTTTACTGAGAAAAGAGTTGGACAATTTATCCTTCCTACAGACGCATCCAGAAGTGAAGAAATACTTCTCAAACGCAGGATGTATCGAATTTGTTGAGAGGCTGCAGAATGGTTTCCACCAGTCAACAGCAGAGGCTTTTGCTAAAACATTTGACGGGAATAAGGCTTGTGTTGGGTCCTTGGAGATTATTGTGGATGAAGCTTCCATCGCTGCAGCGACTAGCTTACCAAGGTCGGGCCAGAGTTGGTTCAAAACGACGGCCACCAAAAACTTGAATTTCAGAGCATATTTGAAGGAGGAATTCAGACATAGTGCATGGAAGAAGAGCATGCCAGTTTCCCATTTAGAGGATGAGTGGCAGGATTTGTTTAAGGGTATCCAACTCTACATAACTTCAGAAGGCAAGTATGACAAATTGATGATTTATCACTTCAAGCTCTTAGATCATTTCACAGGTAAAACTCTCCTTAATCCACCTTTCTTCTTGCACAAGAGCCTAACTAAGGTCTATAAAAAGATTAGAGCTGAACCCCTAAGCATGAAGAACACACTGTGCCACTTTGGCCTTATTAAATTGATCATTCTGGAGGAGTTAAGACAGAAGGGAAGGACCTGGCAACATTTTCTGTTTTGGGAGGGCTTTGAAACTCAAACTCAGCCCGTAAATGAACAGGGGAAAGATGGAAAGAAGCAATTGACTCCTCAAAGCAGTTCGAGGAAGAGAAGAAGCCTTCCAGGACCTCCAGAAGACAGAATTTCTGGTGTAAGATCTCACAGGTCGAGCAAAAAGTTGGATTTTGCAACTACTACAGAGCAGCCTACAGAAAGGAAAATAAATGTATTAAACCTGCCATATACAGACTCAGAACCAGAGGAAGAAGATGAGAGCCCTGACATCAAAAACCCCGACATCAAAATCCCTGACCACTTCATTAAGTCTGCACAGAAATGTGATACCTTTACTCACATCGAGGAAGGGGAAACTTCAAAGAGCACCAAGTCGAAGAAAACACAGAAGATCAAACATCTCAAAGAAGTGATCGCTCAGCAGGAGGTCTTAGAGAGGGTAATAAAGGAAAGATACAAGAAGTTGTCTGATAATTTTGCAGAAACTAATGCTGCATTGGAAAAGTTGGCTCGTGAAAGTTTCAAGGAAAAGAAGAGAAAGCAGAAGATCACCAAAGACTATAACAGTCTATGGTGGCTAGCAAAGCGCCTTAAAAGGAAAATCAGAAAATTGAAGCAAAAGCAAAAATCACACCCAGATTTGCAAGTGCTTTCTCAAGTTGTTGTGAACATGCAAGGGGATAAAGCAGAGACACATTGAGTTTTTGTTGAAATCACAGTTTTGGAGGTGAAAGTTCATTTTGGGCTAAGGCAGAGCTTTCACCAGCACACAACGTAATTTTGCAACCAGTTAGCTGGTGAAAGGCAGCGCTTTCACCAGCTAACCAGCAAATCACAAGGCAAGTTAGCTGGTGAAAGAAAAAAAAACATTTTTGGAAGATAGGGACGGAGCAGGTCATTTTCACAGGTTATAAAGAAGTTCCAGAGTATCAAGGGGATAACAACTTGCTTGCAAAGGACTCTACATCAGAGATTCGAGGGAATTTTGAGAACCACATGCTAAACAAATTTCCTAAAGTATCTGCTATGAACAACTAAAGAAATCCAGCTGCCAAGACAGGTGCCTCTGCATGTTTTCATGACGCCACAGGTTCCCGAAGCTGAAGAATACAGATGTCGAATTTTGAGTTTGAAGACAATTTGAATGCTAGTTTAGTCATTAAGTTTTTATTATCAAATTGTTTAGTTGGATTTGAATTGCTATTTTTAAATACAGATCCATGTTTTTAGGATCTGTAAAACTGATTGTAAAAGGCTATAAATGCCTGTTTTTGCTAAGAGACAAGGGTTCAAACTGGGAGATATTTGGTGCCACTGTATAGACTCTTATTTGTAGAAATAAAGTTTAGTTTCCTTTCGTTTTCAATATCAGAATTGTCCATCTTTCCCTTTCTGTACTTTGTTTCAGTTTATTTTAGTTCATGAAGACTGTTATCTCTTTATTGAGCTCATAGACTTGAAATTAAAGGATTTCTCTCTATCTTGCATTAAGCCCTACATTCAATTGTATTTGGCAATCAAGAATAGTGTTCTTCATCCTCTCCTTTCAAATTTACTTGATCTGATTATTGTTTCCTGAAAGCATTGTTTCTTTGGATGTGTGATGAGTTGTTTATTACATTGATCATTAAAGACCCCATTGTCCCAAGCATATATACACATTATTTCTAAGTTACCAAGCATCCTTAGCCTACAACCCTAAGGAGTTTCTTGGAGTCATAACAAATTGGCGTCGTTGCCAGGGAGACGAAATTCAAGCTTTGCTTTCCTGGGATACGACACAGAGCTGATCTTTGATGATAGACAAAGATTAGACATTTTTAGTTGGTTGTAATTATCTATCTGGCGACTCCACAAGTTCATCCTGGCTTTTAAGAGGATCAGTACTAGGGCGAATCCTCAAGAATCACCTGCCATGCTAGTGTCAAATCCAGAACTAATTCTCAGAAAAGGAAAGACAATTCAAGGTCAAACTTCAAAATCAGAATCAGAAGGTAATCCTCTTTTCAGTTCTGGAAAATCTACTTCAGAAAAATTTGATTTCTTTTCAGAGAGCATTGATGAAAAAACAACTGTAAATTCTGTAGAAGAACAAATTCTTTTTGATCAACAGAAAAATCCTAATGATGATAAATTGATAGATTTAAATTTGATTAAAAAAACACCCAAGGCTTTAGAAATAAGCCATGGTTCTTCTTCCCTTGAGTCTTTTCACTCTCAGCAACAAGAAGATCATTTGAACATTTATACTAGCCTCCTTGTTGTTGAACATCTCCTACAAGAGCTATATGCTAAAGGTGAGGAAAATTTAGCTAGACAGCTTGCAAATTTTTACAGAGCTTCATATCAGACCTCTTTCCCATTAGAAAATTCACCCCCTTCGCATTCCTCCAGTGTCAAAGACTCAAAAAAGAAATCACCATCACCTTCCACACCCTTGATAATTATGGCTGCACCACCCCCTTTGACGAAGATGCAACAGATCCTAGCTGCTAGGTATGCACCACTCATATTGCCAAACCCAGTATCAGCCATGCCAACGGGAGACTATCAGAAGTATATGCCCAAATTCATAGGCGAAGGCGATGTGTCTGCTGAAGAACATATTGAGGATTTTTACACTTATGTTGAAAACCTTAATATTGAAGAAGAAGATGTCTGGACACGAGTCTTTGTCCAAAGCCTAGATGGCCATGCTAGGAAATGGTTCAAAGAACTCCCTGCTGGTTCCATAGCTGGAATCGAGAAACTGGATGAGATATTTTTGAAACATTGGGGTGACAGAAGTGATTTTGTCTACTATATCACAGAATTCGAAAACCTAAGGAAACAAAGTACTGAGTCAGTCTCCGATTTCACTAAAAGATTTAACCGAATGTATGGCAAAA
The DNA here is from genome assembly GCA_009831015.1 of Picea engelmannii. NCBI lineage: Eukaryota > Viridiplantae > Streptophyta > Pinopsida > Pinales > Pinaceae > Picea > Picea engelmannii. The sequence goes on along the minus strand of ML784207.1, from coordinate 51,412 downwards.
TACCAGCAGAGATAAAACCTTCAGATGCTTCTGCCAAGATCACATATTCTGATGCTTTTGACTCAGATTTTTGCTTACTGTTGAGAGAAAGGAGGTCACCATCATTATCTCTCATGCAAGATTCTGCCCTTGAGGTGGAATCAAATATTCTAGCCTCTCAGAAGCGGAAAGGAGATTCTGATAGGAGAAGGCCAAGGAATGAGGCTTCTTCTTCATCAAGTGTTGATCCCAAATTTGATAAAATGGCCAAGATGCTAGAGTCTCTAACCTCTAATATATCTAAGCTCAAGATTGAAAATAAGCAGCCTGTGAAGGGAAGAGGCACTTATGATTCTGCAGGCAGGAACCCAAATCAAAATCCCAACAACTTTAGAAGAAATAATCAGCCAACTCAGATCTTGCAAAGAGAAAAGAACCCTACTGAAGATCAGAGAATAAAGGTCCCCCTTCAAAATGTTGTGATGGACGAAGACGAGGGTGAATATCAAGAAGGTGGAGAAGACAAAATTCATTGTGTTGGAGAAGAAATAGGGAAATCTTATCTAACACAACACAACTATGAGGAAGCATTAATGACTGAACAGACAAAAGATAATCTTATTGATGATGGCATTTTCACAGCAGAAGATAAGAATAGATATAACCTCCAATCAAAATCTGATACTACTCAACAAGATGCATCAGCCTCTCCCGAAAAGAGCACAACCCCTGTTAAGCAAAAATATCAGACACTAGAGAATCAGCAATCAAATCCTTCGAAGGCGAAAGCAGCAGCTCCTCCCAAGAAGACTGCTACCCCTGTCAAGAATCAAACTCCAGAAAGTCAACCTCCTGTTGAACAACAAAGCAATCAGGAAGCTCCTTCGAATCAGGTAAAGGTCTTTGATAAAGCTTCTGATAAAATCCCATACTCGTTCAATTTTGAGGCTGAAATACAAAAAATTAAAATTCCTATTCCTCTAGTCGAATTGATGAAAAACGAAGTGTTCAAAAAGGATATCCTCAAAACTCTAGATCCCTGATCTGTATCCCTTTCTGCTGATATCCTCAACATATATGATGAAAAACCAATCATTACTCTAGGCCAAATGATAGAAGACAGAGATGAAAGTTGTCCTCCCTTTTACATCTCTCTCAATATTCATGAGAAAACACTGCATAACTGTTTATTGGACTCTGGTGCTTCGCATAATTTGATGCCAAAGGAAGTCATGGATGAGCTTGGGCTGGATATCACCAAGTCTTATCATGATGTTTCCTCTTTTGACTCTCGGAAAGTCAAATGCCTTGGGATGATCAAGGACTTGGCTATAACCTTAACCCAAGCGTCCATGAAGACTATGGTTATGGATATAGTAGTGGCAGACATACCACCTAAATTTGGATGTCTGCTGTCAAGATCGTGGATGAAGAGGCTAGGTGGAACTATTCAAATGGATCTCTCCTACGCTACTATCCATGTCTTTGGAGGGGTGAATAGAAGGCTATACAGGGAATCTCAGTTGGCATATGTAATCAGTGATGAAAAGAATCCATCCAATCATCCTATCTATTCTGTTGACACAGGTATGGGGTCTTGTATTTTGCAAATTGATGATTCATTACCAGATACATTGCTGCTCAAAAAACCAACAGTTCAGCCCACAGAAACAACAGAAGATGATATTTGGACCATGTTCTTTGACGGTGCTTGCACTAAAGAATCAGCAGGAGCGGGAGTGGTATTGATTTCCCCTTCCCAGAAAACTTCCCATTTGTCCTTTAAACTTGATTTTAAAGTGACTAATAATATTGTTGAGTATGAAGCACTACTCCTAGCTCTGAATGCAGCCAAAGAGAAGAAGATTAAAAAATTGCAGTTGTTTGGAGATGCAGATTTGATTATTCAGCGGGTGAATAAGTCCTTTCAGGCAAAGCATGTCAGGCTGAAGGCATACAGAGATGAAGTGTTGAAGACAATTCACGATTTTGCAGATTTTAAGATTTCATTTATACCTAGAGCAATGAATGAATTGGCTGATTCATTAGCTGTGTCGGCTTGTGCATTCATACCCCCTCTGCCTCATAAATTGACTTACGAAATTCAAGTTAAATATAGGCCATCTCTCCCTGATAATGTAAAATTTTGGAAGGTTTTTGAAGACGATGTTGAACTCACTAGATTCCTTGCAGTGATAGATGAGTTTGCAGATCTACAGATCGATCAGGAGAATGAACACGACAATGAAATTGAGGAGCCAAAGTTCAGAAGCAAAATCGCAGCACATGAAATAGTTCAGCTGTCTACCAACAGAATTCCTAAAGGTTTGGTCCCGTTGGAAAGGTTGTTCGATAACAATGATGTGGCTGTCAAATTGGAAAGTGGGGAAAAAGATTCATAAGTTTTGCAGTATAATGTGGCTAGTGAGCAAGATCCTAAACATGTCAACTTAGCCTCACATTTGACTGAAAAACAAAGGGTTGATTATGGAGAATTGCTAAAGGAGTTTGCGGACATCTTCGCTTGGCAGTATGATGACTTGAAGACTTTTGACACAGAGGTGATTCAGCATAAGATTCCCTTGAATAAAGACACCAAACCATTCAGGCAGAAGCTTAGATCCTTCAATCCTTTGTTGTTGCCTACAATGGAAAGGGAAATTAAAAAACTATTGGATGCCCGCATCATCATTCCCCTTAGATATTCAGAATGGATTGCCAATCTCGTACCGGTCAGGAAAAAGAATGGGGAGATCAGACTCTGCGTCGACTTCAGAAATTTGAATAAGTGCTCTAGGAAGGACAACTACCCTCTGCTTAAAATGGAGCATATTTTGCAGAAGGTGTCAAGAGCAAAGGTGATGTATTTTATTGATGGGTTTTCTGGATACAACCAGATTGTTGTCCATCCGGACGACAAAGAAAAGACTTCTTTTACCACTCCATGGGGTACGTTTATGTACGAGAAGATGCCCTTTGGATTGATGAATGTAGGAGCGATATTACAAAGGGCAATGGACATTGCTTTCGTTGGAGAGAAAGATAAATTTTTCCTGATATATCTCGATGATATCACCATTTTCTCAAGTAGCCATGAACTTCATTTGCAGCACTTAAAAAGGACATTTATGAAATGTCGAAGGTATGGCATTTCTCTTAATCCAAAAAAATCAAAATTTTCACTCAAGGAAGGGAAATTACTGGGGCATATTGTTTCAGCTGATGGGGTGAAAATTGACCCAAAAAGGGTAGAAGCAATTAAAAATTTGTCTCTTCCTAGATCAAAGAAGGACATTCAGTCTTTCCTTGGGACTATAAACTTTGTCAGAAGGTTTATAGTAAACTTTGTAGAACTCACAAAGCATATCACTGCTATGTTAAGAAAGGACTCTGAGGTAAAATGGACTGAATCATCCAGACACTCATTCAATGCCATCAAGGAAGCCATCACGACAGCCCCTGTTTTGATCAGCCCCGATTTCTCCAAGGTATTTTACATTTTTTTATTTGCTTCAAGTGATACAATCGTAGTAGTACTCTTGCAGAAAAATTCCGATGATCAGGAGCAGTCGGTTGCCTTCTTCAGTAAGGTCTTGAGGGACGCAGAGGTAAAGTATGAATTGTTGGAGAAACAAGCATATGCACTTGTCAAGTCATTGAAAGCTTTCATGGTTTACATTCTTCAGGCAAAGGTAATAGCTTTCGTTCCCTCCAGTTCAGTTAAAGATGTGCTTGTCCAACCCGACATAGATGGAAAAAGGAGTAAGTGGATAGCAAGGTTGATTGAATTCGATGTTGAAATCAAATCGGCAAAACTTGTGAAGGGTCAGGGCCTTGCCAAACTTCTGGCAGAGGAAAATTGCAGGCTGCTCGAAATAAATTTGGTAAGTATTAATGAAGAAAATGTTCAGTCTTCAGAGGATAAAGAAGGTGAGGAAATGCAGGTCTCAGCTCACTTAGCTGATTGCAAATGGTACAGTCATATTATTCATTTTCTGCAAATTTATCAGTCCCATCAGATTTGACAAAAACATAAGGAAGGGCTTTGAAGCTCAAAGCCATAATTTCTACATCAATGGCAACTTACTGTTCTGGAGAAACCCAATAGGTTTGTTGTTGAGGTGCATAAATCAAGAAGAATCAACTAAGGTCATGATTGAATTCCATAATATTGAATGCGGGGGACATCACTATTGGAAAACCACTGCACATAAAATCTTAAGATCTGGTTACTACTGGCCATCCTTATTTTCAGATGTGTGTAAGTTTGTGAGAACATGTGACAAGTGTCAAAGATTTGAAGGTAAACAACAACTGAAGTCTCTTCCCCTCAAACCTATAGTGGTCACAGGGCCTTTCTAGCAGTGGGGCCTGGACTTCATAGGTGAAATTCATCCGCCTTCTAGTGGTCAGCACCAGTGGATCCTGGTTGCCACCGATTATTTTTCAAAGTGGATTGAGGTTATTCCCACCTGGAACACCAATCATACTGTCATCATAAACTTTCTGCAAGAAAACATATTTTCCAGATTTGGCTGCCCTAAGAGAATAGTCACTGATAACGTTGTTGCATTCAAAGATAAACACTTGGTGAAATTGTGCAAAGAGCTTGGAATTCAGCTGGTACATTCCACTGCTTACTATCCGTAAGGGAATGGCTTAGCCGAGTCATCCAACAAGAGTTTAGTCAGAATTATAAAAAAGCTGCTTGAACAAAATGCCAAAGGCTGGAATTCCAAGCTGAAGTTTTCTTTGTGGGTTGACACAGTTACATGTAAGAAATCAATTGGTACATCCCCTTTCAAGTTGGTATATGGTACTGAAGCCATATTTCATGTTCAACTTGCACTACCGGTTGCAAATTTTTTACAAGAAACTGATTCTGAACCAAGTGATTTGACCCGGAGAATTCATAATTTGGTAGAACTACGGCAAGATAGAGAGCAGCTCTTGGAAAAAGCAGAATTGCATCAAGAAAGAATCAAGGAATCCTTCGACAAGAAAGTCAAATCAAATGTCTTCAAAACAGGGGATTTAGTCTTAAAATGGGATGCAACAAGGCAAGAGAAGGGGAAACGCGGCAAATTTGAGGCTCTCTGGACAGGTCCTTTTGTCATAACAGCGGTGCAGTAGAACAATATCTTTGTTCTCCAAACTCTTTCAGGCGAGGAAGTAGCAGGTGGCCCTTTCAATGGGTGCTTTCTGAAGATCTATTTCTCATAGGGATTTTCTTTGAAGCCCTGTTCTACTTGTACATATTCTTTTTCAGTTCTGTTTTCTTTATTTCTGTCACTTGAATAACTCCATGCCCAATGGTACTACCAAAACTATTTTTCAAATTTTTGTTTTAAATTGTAATAAGGCTACTGAGTCTAGCTAGGTTCTTGGTCACCTCACAGGGAGATGCCCATCCCAGTTGGAGCCAAATGTTAGCTCCCAAAATGAACCCGTCCCTATGGTCGCATTTTGTGGTGGATAGCATGGCTGTTGGTAGTTTTCTCAAATTGCTTTTGAGTTTTTCTAGCTGCAAGACTTAGGTTTTGATTTTTGTCTTAGAAATAAGACGACCAATAAAGGTCTTCTTTTTAAAATTTTCATAAAACGCTTTCAACAGCTAACGTGTGTTTTAAAAGTGATGGTTAGTTGGTGAAAGTGGTCAGTTTCAATAGCTAAGGAACATTTCTCACGGGTTGTGCGCTGGTGAAAGCGCTGATTTTCAACAACCGAGGAGCACTTCTCATAGGCCATTAGCTGGTGAAAGCGAGAATCACGTGCGTTTATCCATGTTTTAAAAAATCAAATGATGATACAATCAACCCACGTCATGCAATCAAGAATGATTGCACTGGTGAAAGTGAAGAATGATGGAAACTCGAGTTGCACGTCTAAATCGGATTGAAAAGTGGATCTTGTTCAGTGAAGCATGCTTCACAATCATGGCGACGGAAATGGCGAATTTGAATCCATTATCACAGGTACAGGAGCTGTACTACCTAGCTGACAACATCAAATTGGTTCATCGTTTCCCCAACATCCATCATTCACAAATGTATGCTGAGTTTTTAATTTTGAAAGACAGAGCCAACTCCCAAGTGCTTTCACCAACGCAAGACCTCGGCCCGAATAGCAGTTTGTTGTGTTATGTGTGCAGAATCGTTTGGGATTTCGGGTTGCTGATGGCGAGGAGACGCAGTGGTTCTTTACTGAGAAAAGAGTTGGACAGTTTATCCTTCCTACAGACGCATCCAGAAGTGAAGAAATACTTCTCAAACGCAGGATGTATCGAATTTGTTGAGAGGCTGCAGAATGGTTGCCACCAGTCAACAGCAGAGGCTTTTGCTAAAACATTTGACGGGAATAAGGCTTATGTTGGGTCCTTGGAGATTATTGTGGATGAAGCTGCCATCGCTGAAGCGACCAACTTACCAAGGTCGGGCCAGAGTTGGTTCAAAACGACGGCCACCAAAAACTTGAATTTCAGAGCATATTTGAAGGAGGAATTTAGACATAGTGCATGGAAGAAGAGCATGCCAGTTTCCCATTTAGAGGATGAGTGGCAGGATTTGTTTAAGGGTATCCAACTCTACATAACTTCAGAAGGTAGGTATGAAAAATTGATGATTTATCACTTCAAGCTCTTAGATCATTTCACAGGTAAAACTCTCCTTAATCTACCTTTCTTCTTGCATAAGAGCCTAACTAAGGTTTGTAAAAAGATTAGAGTTGAACCCCTAAGCATGAAGAACACACTGTGCCACTTTGGCCTTATTAAATTGATCATTTTGGAGGAGTTAAGACAGAAGGGAAGGACCTGGCAACATTTTCTATTTTGGGAGGGCTTTGAAACTCAAACTCAGCCCATAAATGAACAGGGGAAAGCTGGAAAGAAGTAATTGACTCCTCAAAGCAGTTCGAGGAAGAGAAGAAGCCTTCCAGGACCTCCAGAAGACAGAATTTCTGGTGTAAGATCTCACAGGTCGAGCAAAAAGTTGGATTTTGCAAGTACTACAGAGCATCCTGCAGAAAGGAAAATAAATGTATTAAACCTGCCATATACAGACTCAGAACCAAAGGAAGAAGATGAGAGCCCTGACATCAAAAACCCCGACATCAAAAGCCCTGACCACTTCATTGAGTCTGCACAGAAATGTGAGACCTTTACTCACACCGAGGAAGGGGAAACTTCAAAGAGCACCAAGTCGAAGAAAACACAGAAGATCAAACATCTCAAAGAAGTGATCGCTCAACAGGAGGTCTTAGAGAGGGTAATAAAGGAAAGATACAAGAAGTTGTCTGATAATTTTGCAGAAACCAATGCTGCATTGGAAAAGCTGGCTCATGAAAGTGTCAAGGAAAAGAAGAGAAAGCAGAAGATCACCAAAGACTATAACAGTCTATGGTGGCTAGAAAAGCGCCTTAAAAAGAAAATCAGAAAATTGAAGCAAAAGCAAAAATCACACCCAGATTTGCAAGTGCTTGCTCAAGTTGCTGTGAACATGCAAGGGGATAAAGTAGAGACACATTGAGTTTTTGTTGAAATCGCAGTTTTGGAGGTGAAAGTTCATTTTGGGCTAAGGCAGAGCTTTCACCAGCGCACAGCGTAATTTTGCAACCAGTTAGCTGGTGAAAGGCAGCGCTTTCACCAGCTAACCAGCGAATCACAAGGCGAGTTAGCTGGTGAAAGCAGAAAAAACATTTTTGGAAGCTAGGGACGGAGCAGGTCATTTTCACAGGTTATAAAGAAGTTCCAAAGTATCAAGGGGATAACAACTTTCTTGCAAAGGACTCTGCATCAGAGATTCGAGGGAATTTTGAGAACCACATGCTAAACAAATTTCCTAAAGTATCTGCTATGAACAATTGAAGAAATCCAGCTGCCAAGACAGGTGCCTCTGCATGTTTTCATGACACCATAGGTTCCCGAAGCTGAAGAATACAAATGTCGAATTTTGAGTTTGAAGACAATTCGAATGCTAGTTTAGTCATTAAGTTTTTATTATCAAGTTGTTTAGTTGGATTTGAATTGCTATTTTTAAATAGAGATCCATGTTTTTAGGATCTGTAAAACTGATTGTAAAAGGCTATAAATGCCTGTTTTTGCTAAGAGACAAGGGTTCAAACTGGGAGATATTTGGTGCCACTGTATAGACTCTTATTTGCAGAAATAAAGTTCAGTTTCCTTTCGTTTTCAATATCAGAATTGTCCATCTTTCCCTTTTTGTACTTTGTTTCAGTTTATTTTAGTTCATGAAGATTGTTATCTCTTTATTGAGCTCATAGACTTGAAATTAAAGGATTTCTCTCTATCTTGCATTAAGCCCTACATTCAGTTGTATTTGGCAATCAAGAATAGTGTTCTTCATCATCTCCTTTCAATTTACTTGATCTAATTATTGTTTCCTGAAAGCACTGTTTCTTTGGATGTGAGATGAGTTGTTTATTACATTGATCATTAAAGACCCCATTGTCCCAAGCATATCTACACATTATTTCTAAGTTACCAAGCATCCTTAGACTACAAACCTAAGGATTTTCTTGGAGTGATAACAGAAGGCACCTGGAATGGTGGCGTTAACTTCCACCGAACCAACACCGTATTTGGTCTTCACTGGCCCGGAGAACCAAGAGTGGCTCGCTGGCCCCGAAATGAATTACTCGTCAGGTTGGTAGGTGAGGAGGCTCCTCATGAGTTATTGAGGGATGGGGGTGAACCACCCATCCGTAGAAGCCTCAGGCCTGACCACCGCGGGAAAGTTCGTGCCACACTCAACCTCGCCGGAAAAGAAAAGGCAGGAAAGAAATGTGGAAGGGGGGGGCAGACGCGACGGGAGATCGCAAGAGGGAAAATCAGAAGAACTCTGGAAAACATAGAGCAAGTGATAAGCAGAGAAGAAGGAGAGTAACCTTCATTCTCGACTTTTGACGAACAAAGACTCAGTCTCACAGCATCGTGGTCTCAGCTCAGGGGTGGCTAGTGGTAAATCCATTCGGAATCGTTGAGCCTACGGTTGGGTGGAAACGAGCACCCCTCTCAGTAGTTGCATCAAACTTGGTGTTTTTCTGATAAGTGTTATATCTTGTATCTTGAAATTAATATTCTGTCATGTATGCTCATGGTTTGTGCAATTATGAATGGTTTCAGTATAAGATCATCTGTGTGTTGTTTTGATCAGAAATGGTGGCTGCATGCTTATATTGGAAAGACCACCTATGGCTTACGCTTATATAATTTGAATGGATTTAGATTTTCAAGTCTGTTCTCGGGAAATTATTTCCCTTATTTGTCTCCAGTAATACCCTGGATAGATCTCCTCACAGAGACACCCTTTTGGAAAATTTACCCAAGAATCTGCCGGAGGATTTTTGGTGTAAGTCTTAAAACTCTGCACGAGAGAGAAGGGTCCTTTTAGACTTCGGTACTTCGGTGGTTCGGCACCCGGCATACCTAGGGGCGTATTCCCTTGTATTCGCAAGTCCCGAAACCCCGACTTGCGAAATCCCGAAATGATAGCATGTGTATAAGTTACGAGGCTCTGGTATTTCGGTACCCGGAATACCCAAGGGCATATTCCCTTGTATTCGCAAGTCCCGAAACACCAACTTGCGAAATCTCGAAATGACAGCATGCAGTTAAGATCTCCGTTTCGGTGTTTCGGCACCCGGGATACCTAAGCGCGAGCTCCCTTGTACTCACAAGTTCAGAAACTTCGACTTGTGAAATCCTGAAATGATATAGTATGGAGAAGATATGAGATTTTGGTGTTTCGACACCCAGGATACCTAAAGGCAAGTTCCTTGTACTCGTCAGTCCCAAATCCCCGACTCGCGAAATCCCGAAGGAAGAAATCTCGAAATAGATGCGCAGGTTAAGAGTTGGTATTTCGGAGTTTCGGCTCCCGGAAGATCTAGGTGCGAGATCTCCTGTCTGTGCACATTGCAAAACTCCGATTCACGAACTCCCGAATTTTGGTCGAGTGTATGATGAACGGGTATATCAGCTTTTCGGCACTCGAGTAGTCGAGGAGTGTGAATCTTCGACCTCTTGTATCGCGAAGTCTTGATATGCAAAATTCTGATTTGAGAAATCCTGATATGGCATAGTGTGATTTGGGTTGGTGTTTCAGCGTTTCGGTACCCAGAAGACCCAAGGGTAAGTTTCCCTTATACGTGCCAGTCCCGAAATCCCGATTAGTAAAACCCCGACTTAGACTAGCATGGATGAGTTTTGATGACCCAGAGTTTTTGGCTCCCGGGAAACCTAGGAGCAAGACTTCTTGTCCTCGCACAACGTGAAATCCCGATAGGCGAAATGCCGAAATGGCTGAGTACGTATAGCCTTGGGTGTCTCGGTGTTTTGGTACCCGAGATCCCCAAAGGACAGTTTTTGGTTCCTTGTATCTACTAGATGCGAAATCCCGATGGGGAAAGTTTCGATGTGGCGTAGTGCGCGAAATCTTGATGCTTCGGAGTTTAGAGTTTGGTAGTTCGGAGTTTCGGCTCCCGAAGGATCTGGGTACGAGACCTCCTGTCTTCGCCTATCCCGAAATCCTGATATGTGAAACCCCGAGATGACCTAGAGCGCATACATCTGGTACTTTAGTGTTTCGACTTCCGGGGTACCGAAGGGCATGAGCCCCTTGACGTTTTATTCCGTGAAAACCCGAATGGCGAAACCCTGAAATAGGCTGAGAAAGATATATATATATATATATATATATATATATATATAGGTTTCGGAGTTCCGACTCCCGGGAAACCCAGGTGTGAGACCTCCTATCGTCGCACATCCCGAAATCTCGGCATGTGAAACCCCGAAGGGTAGAGTACCAGGACTTGACCCAAGTGGCTGTTAATCTCATTAAGTTGTTAGGTGCCTTACCGATAAGGATTGGGGGCATGACCACGGTCATATGAGGAACTCTATAAAGCAAAGAAAGCCGAAATTTTCCAGCCCCGGTAGTGGGTGTGTGACACTGTGCAACATAGATTTTCTATATCAGTTCCAACCTTGGAACTATAGGATTGGCCAATCTTCACAAGCCCGTCAGGGAGCAGACACTGATAGCATTATAGTTTATATCATTCGGGAACAAAAAGTGTTAAATGAGTGCTTGGAAGAGGTAGAAAACACATACCGAGCCAATATCATCCTACAAAAAATCCTCTCAAATATGACCAATAGCAGCACTGTGGAGCAGTGCAGGGTAAGCCCAACAATATCTTTGCACCACAGGGAAGAGATAGAAGAGGATTTTGTTTCCTTATCAAGCAAGTCCAGACTCCAAACACACCCCCCCACTATGATCTGGAGATCCAAGGATTCAGTTTTGTTCAGTGAGGGCATCACATGTTACACGAAAGCAAGGCCCTCATCACCAGATAGCTCAAATGCACGTGCTAACCACTGATGTCAACCAAATTTTGGGGATCAAATTTTGTCAAGTAAAGGGAAAAGCATACAGTCTCGAGGACCAGCCAAAGAAAGAACGACAAGGACATATCACAAAGCAACTCAGAGGGGTATCTACTTATAATGGGACATCGATTCATCCAGCAAGTTGCAGCCCCATAAGCAAGGAGTTCAATAAAATAGTACTACCTATCCTTTATATAAAGTCAAAAGTATAGCAAGTAAGATGTTAGCAGGCTGTGTAGCAACTGTATCATTTCTGACCATATGGGACTCTAGAACAAGGCTAAAATTTTTKATGATGGCATTATGCTACTGTAAATTCTAGAAGTTGTTAGTATAGGCAGGAAAAAAGGAATGAATTGCACATAGGMGATTTTGATGATAAGATGCGCACCATAAAATCAAATATTTAAATATCATCAATTGCATTTGAGCTCATATTGTAACGAGTGGCTGGCACTGTTTTCCTTGTTAATGCTGGAGTTTATAAAAAYAAATTAAACAAATTTAGAGCATTCAATATATCTATGAAAAAATATCATATCATGAATTTTTTTGGTTCTACTGYACAGAGAGAAATGAGGTGCTCTATAGTCGAGGTGGGGGGAGATCCCTCTAGGGGCTTAATGTATCCGGAGTTAAGACAAATATATAATGGTTGACAAAACTCTGTAACTCTCTTTGCAGTGTGCATGCAGGGAGTACTGTGGCCAGTACTTTAATTATGAAGTGCTATGATTGCAAAATTTGCTTTTCATATGCTGAGTTCTTCCTTCAATCGTTGGCGCAACTGCTCCACTATTCCCCTACCCCACTGCAGTTTCCAACAAAATTTGGCATTAAGCTTCCTCAATGACGTCAAACGTTCAATACCTGGAAGCTCTTCTAACTCATCACAGTAAGCCACATTTAGAACTTGAAGTTTTGTGAACTGCACCAACCCTTCTATGCTCTTCAGCTTCAAACATTGAGATGCCCGCAACTCCTCCAAAGATATCAATGTTTCAAGACCTGACAGCTCCTCTACTTGACAACACCCGCTGATATTCAGATCTTTAAGTCTTGCAAGACCACAAAGCCCTCCTATTTTCCTCAATGCACTGCAATTGATCAACTCTAACTTTATTAGTGCCGTTGGCAATGCTCCAACCTCCAGCAGATCATGACAAAAATTCATGCTGAGACGTTCAAGGTTGGGGCAAACACCTTCATGAAAGGATACCTCCGATATTCTTGTCTGGGACAGTTCTAAGTGTCTGAGCCAAAACATGCATTTTTCAATGGAAGCGTCAGTTTTATACAACACTCTTTGCCCTCTCAAACCTGTTAATGTTTCAATTTCCCCTTCAACTTTCTTGAATGGCAGTTCCCTTAATGGACATTTCGTTACTTCTAATCGTTCAAGATTGTTCATCTCCATGACACATGGTGGTAAGTGTTGTACATGTGACTCCATTATTTTCAGTTCTCTCAACTGAGTCAACAGGCTAATGGAGTCGAGCAAACATAACAATTTCGGGCAATTCTGTACCCAGAAACTCTCTAAACTCCTAAGGTAACCAATGGAATGTGGCAGCATTTCCAGCAAAGGGGTTCCTAATTTCAGAACACCCAAATTGCATAGATTTCCAATGGCACTTGGCAATTCTTTTATGTTTGTACCTAACAAATGCATTTCTTCGAGGAACAATTGATGTGTGACTTGGGGAGGCAGTACTTCAATTTCCTTGMAACCTGAGAGATCTAAGAATTCAAGTTTGCTGATATTTCCCAGAGTTTCATTCGAGATGGTCAACCTTTCGCATGATTGCAAAGAGAGATATTTAAGTTGTAGTAAATTGGCAAAGGAATCTGGAAGCATCTGCAAATTGGAGCACCCATACAAGTCAATATGTTGGAGGTTCCTTAAGTTCCCAAAGGAATCTGGCAGCCATTTCATTTTTGAACACTTATTTAACTCCAAGTATTTCAAGGACTGTAGATGACAGAATCCATCTGGCAAAGTTTCCAGCTCAACAGACATATTTTGGAATTTCAGGACAATCTTTTCCAGGTGCTTCAGTTTCCCTATGGACTTTGGAAACTTTAAAAGGCTAGCATTTATAGCCAACTCCCTCAACTGCATAGGTGCTTGCAATGTTCACATTTACACTTAGGATGTTAACTTTTGAGCATTGTGATATATTAGCATGCAGTACAGAGGGATAAAAAAGCAGGGTGCAAACATCTGTTGTTCAAAAGATTCAGGGTGAAGATAGATTAAGAAGGATAAAAAAAGGTACAAACATCATCTGTTGTTCAAAAGATTCAGGGTGAATATAGAGTAAGAAGGATAAAAAAAAGGTACAAACATCTATTGCATAAAAGATTCAGAGCATTGTGATATATTAGCATACAGTACAGAGGGATAAAAAGCAGGGTGCAAACATCTGTTGTTCAAAAGATTCAGGGTGAAGATAGATTAAGAAGGATAAAAAAAGATACAAACATAATCTGTTGTTCAAAAAATTCAGGGTGAATACAGAGTAAGAAGGATAAAAAAGGTACAAACATCTATTGCATAAAAGATTCAGAATTAAAATAAATTTATGCTAATTTAGAACAAATAAAAGTCAAGGCTTTTTTAACAAAACTCCTCCACCCCTCGTTGTAAGAGCATCGAGAGGGAACTCTTGGTGCAATGTAGACATAAGACTCGAGCGATTTTCACAAGGGAAAAACAAATGACAGCCTTTTGTTAAGAATTTACCATATACCTGAAAATTGTATGGTCTCCACAATGTCTTCAATCTGCTTCCCTCCACATGTAAAACCCTTAAACTTTCCATTGGAATCCAGGGAGGCAGACAAGAGTAGGGACAACTATACCAGCAGAGCCATATGAGATGCGGTGACTGCAGACTGCTGAATATGCTTTTCAAACAATCACCTTCAGCCCGAAGCAGCTCGACAGAGTTTTCAAATGATTGGCGATGAATTATTCTCGCTAATTTCGAACGACTATACCATCTAGTTCGGCTAGATCTTCCTTGAACCATGTTAATACCGCGCACCTAAATTATTTTCTGAAACTGTGACTAACGAGAAATTGATATCCTAGCAAACTTTAGAAAGTCAAAATTTGACAGACTAAATTTTGAGAAAACAAACACTATTTTGAAATTGGTTACAAAGTTTCAAAATCATACAGGTGATCGGTTGAACACATCTTGAAGAAGAATGTCAGTTGGGCACCAAAGTCGATGCGGACATCCCGGAGGTTCTTTATCGGCCATATCTCTGCCCATGTCTCTAAGGTGGTCGTGCAATCTTATAGAGTTTTTGCTGTCAACCTCGACAAGACAGTGGTTCTCTAGGTTCCGAAGACCCAGCGATCCTTCACAGCCGGATGCATCCCATATTCTTATGGTGGTATCCCTGTCTTCCCCTATGAAGAAACAAGCAACGTCTAAGAATATCTGCTTCTCCTCTGGATCAAGATTGTCATAACTAATTTTAAGTGTACTCTGTATATCGGTGGGAAGTATTTTGGAGATTTTGTGCAATTGAGCATTCCAATACTCCAAGTCATGTTTTCCATGAAAAAGCGCCCCAAGCACTTTGAGAGATAATGGCAATCCATCACATGCATCCAAAAACATATTAACCGCTTGTTCAAATCCTATAACAGGACGAGGCCGGAGGAAGGCATGCGAGCAGAAGAGCTCTTGGGAGTGTAGTCAATTAAGGCCTGTTAGCTTGTATATAGACGGCTCTACTATTCCCGAGCTTGTGAGAACATTTTTATTGCGAAATGTAACTAAAATTAAGCTTCCAGAATTAAGGACATCCCTCATTGGTAACAATAATGTATCGAGCTGTTGAACATGGTCCACGTCATCTAAAATGATGAGAGCGTGCGCAGATGAGAGATGCCTTCTGAGCTTCTCTTTACCTTCATCAGTGTTGTATATTTGCATGTTTGATTGGGTCAAATCGTGAATAAGTATACTCTGCAAGGAATTTAAAGATTTCCTTGCAGCGCCTTCTCTGATATCAGACAAGAAACACGATCGATTGTAATGTGATCTGTTCCGGTTGAAGAATTCTTTTGCAAGGGTCGTCTTGCCAACTCCACCGAGACCCACAATTCCTACAACTCTAGCGTCCCCACTTTGCTGCTGCAATAGCACTGTATTTTCAAAATCTTTTACTTTTTCATTTAGACCAGTTGGGTATCTGGCCACATTTAGGGGTGTTTTGGTAACCTTTTTCAGAACTCGTTGCACGACCCTATCGACCAGTTGCCCCTCATTCCTGAATAATATAACATAACAAGTAAGGAACCCCTACAAAAGTGTCATAAATCTAACCTATCTAACTGAAATTAAAAACTAAGAACAGGAAGAGTTCGAGGTCCTCACTCACCCATTATATGCCTCCAGCTCGAAACTGTTTTTTTCTGCAACATCGGAAAGTGCCTTCCTCCATTTTTCAATAGTGTTGTAGTCATATAGCTGCTTCTCTTGATGTGTTTGAGGGTCCAATGTTTTCGTCTCTTCCAGGATGCACAGGGCTTGAGCATACACTCCATTTTCACCCTGCGTCCATCGAAGATCTGAAGGCTTCACACCGTAGAAAACATGAATAATGGTTGACCCTCACTCCAGCATCATTAGTAGCTCATTCAGACACCAATTTGATTCCGCATAATTGGTAGAAAAAATTGCGATATGTACAGAGGCTGTTCGAATGGCGCCTTCTATTTGAGAAGTTAAGTTGTCTCCCTCCTGCAATTCCTCAAAGTCTAGGAAGATCTGCAATCCATGTACAAGAAGGCTATGGTAGAGATGGTTGGCCAAGGTCTTCTTAACATCTGGCCCACAATGGTTTATAAACACGTCGTAGTAGTTGGTGGTGGTAGATGCAGTCATGGAGTTGGAAGAGTAAGCAGATGGATATGCGATATGAGTTGGGATGTACGTTCTGAGTAGTTTGAGAAGGTTGTCTCCCATAATTTCTCGGTTGAAGTATGCAAAATTCCTACTGCTCTCCATTTTATAAAGAAAAAAATTGTGTAGTCTATTATTATTTAGAAAAACAGTATAATTGATTATCATTTAAATATAAAACTATGACGATTTAGCTTCTTGAAGACCCCACGTTTTATGGTTTTCTACACCAAGTAGTGTGATACAAATACTACCAAATTCATTTTTTATCAATTCACATAAAAATGGAATCTTCACATTTTCTTCATCTTGATAACGTAAGTCGTGCCCCCGATTCTTCATTAATATAACGTAAACTTGGATTCTTCACGTCTTCTTGATCTCGCTAGCGTAAGACTTGGCCTCTTATATCATTTGTAAACTAAGAAGTGCGATATAAATGCCACAAATTTATTATTCATCAATTGACATAAAATTGGAAGCTTCTCATTTTCCTGGTCGTGCTAACGTAAGGTATGGTCCCTGCTTACCAAATTACTCAATTGACATAAAACTGGAATCTTCAAATTTTCTTGGTCGTGCTAACGGAACCTGTGGCCCCGGATTAACAAATAATTCAAAGGTGGATTCGCTTAGAACGAGTCTAGATATTATATGTTTGAGATTGGGATACTTTTAGCAATTGTTTTTTCAATTGAAATCGAGTGTAATGGATTCATCATCTCAAATATTATTTGTATTATATTTAAATTGTGTAATTTCAACAGTTAATATTTATAAATTTAATAGTTTTTGGCAAGTGCAGGAGGGGTCATTGTTAGAATTGCAAATGCTGAAAACACAATTCACATATGATAATTAAAAATCACACAGATAAGAAACACAGGGATTTCACGTGGTTCACCCAAACATTGGGTTACGTCCACCAAGCATAGGCATCGATTGTCTTATTATTCATATCATGGAGATTACAACACACTAGCAAGTTCTCACTCTGTCTCTCTCTCAACCTCTACGGGCTTACATGTGTTTATATACATTTACAAGAAACTGATTATTAAATGCAATCCCTATCCATATTTTAACTTGGTCTATTTGGTTGTAACCAACAAAGAGTAATAGGATCCAAATCCATCATTTGAGGAATTTGTTGTCACCAAATCTCAACAATCTCCACCTTCACAACAATTAACCCGATTCCTTGCTTCTTCCTTTTGTTCATCACACTTTGTGCAAGCCAAGAGAAGCCAAGCACCACTGTAGCTTCGCTAATAAAACTGGTTTCATGATCTCACCTGTGTGTTTTGCACGAGTTTGGATTTCCTGAGGGGTCACTCCACCTCCAACATGTCTTCCACAACTGTGTTGTGAGACATTTTTGGTGATAAATCTCCTTCTATCCAAAACACCTGTATTACAATATACATCACAATTATCACAGACCATCTAAGTGTAACCATTATAGGTGACATTTGTGCTTCACCATTTCACTGCAGCCCCTGAATCTCACGTATCTGACAACATCATTAGCATGTGAAACATCTGGTCTTAATCATTTCATCACATACAACAGACCTCCTACTCAACTTACACGAGACATAACCTTTTCTTTTTTATAGAGAGACCCTATGCTTGAAGAAAACTTATCATGGAAAACAAGAGGGATAAAAACTGGTTTTACAATGTTCATACCGAAATCCAACCACAACTTACCATTACCATCTCTTTATACTTCCATGCCCATAATTTGTTTTGATGTTCCTTGATCCCTCATCTAAATTGTTCTGTCCACCTAAGTCATTTTCTTACTAATTTTATCCATGCTTCGGCTTGCATCGAGCATATCATCAACAGATAGCATCAAGACTGTGAATGTACTATAAAATGTATAGTCATTCCTACCCTTTGAAAATTTTTGACTCACTATGAAGGATTCAAACCTCTTGTATATTTGTCTGGGTACCAATAGGTCATACAATCAATTTTCTAGCATGCAAACAAATTTACCGTTGTGATCTTGAATCAACCCTTTAGGTTGTTCCATACATACTATATCTTTGTCAATGATGACCTTGTAAGAAGGAGGATCCCACACACAACATCCCTTTATATCACCATCATAAATTGCAGAGATATAAAACAAGCAGGAATTCAAAAACAAAGATTTTAAGTCTGGAAATGATTTACCGCTTACCAATACCTGCAATTCTTTCTTGCTATTATGACCTTGATGCTTCTTCCATAAACACGGAAATACATCTGTCACTTCATATGCCACTTCAATACTCCCTTCCAGCTTATAAAGGTTATCAACCTTTGTTGCCTTCATCACTACTAAACTACCTTTCAACAATGTGTGTGCTCCACCTTGCCCTGTATACTTATATCCACAAGAATCCAACACTCCCAATGAAATCAAATTTGATTTAAGCTCATGTACATATATAACATCCGTTAATTCCCTAACAAAACCATGGAACATTATGATTCTAATACTGCCAACCCAAACAATTTTACAGGGAATACCATTTCCCATAAACACTACACCCTCATCAATAGATTGATAAGCAATGAACCAAATTTCTATGTGAGCACATGTGGTGGGAGGCACCTGAATCTAATTGTCATTCTTCTTGATATTTTAAATTACTAGAAACATATAAAACTTGATCAGTCATACCTGAATTTGTTATAGCCAAATTTGCTTCCTTGGTAGAGTTTTCCTTAGATTCCTTTCTTTTCCAACAATCTTTCTTGAGATGTCCAATTTTTCCATAGTACCAGCGTTTTGCTTTACCCTTTCTATGTCTTGACTTAGATTGAGAAAAACTTCTCTCATTTTTCTCTTTAGTTCGATCTCTGACCAGCATCGCCTTTGAAGTTGAGGTTTCTTGACTAGATTTTCTCCTCATCTCCTCAGCCAACAAAGCTCCCACAACAAAGTCATAATCTAAAACATCTGCTAAGCTAAAGCTAATAGAGGTGACTAGATTATCCCAAGACTCAGTGAACGAACACAATAGTGTAATAGTCTTATCCTCATCTTTGAATTTAACTTCCATACTAATCAATTGAACTATAAGGGTATTAAATGTATTTAAATGGTCAACAACTTTTGTACCTTCTTTCATTCCCAAACTGTACAACTGTTCTTCAAGTAGATTATGCTCGTCAAGGATTTCGTCATATATAGACTTTCCAACTTGCTCCATAAGCCTGATGTTGTATCCTCTCCTATGATATTAAACATAACATCATCCGCTAGACACAAACGAACGGTACTAAGAGCTTTTGCATCCAGATCTTCCCATTCCCATTCCATCATGGCTATTGGTTTCTTTGACCTGCCTGCCAATGCTTTTTGCAACTCTAGTTGCACCAGTAAATCCCACATCTTAAGCTTCCAGAGCTCAAAGTTGCTTTTACCACTGAACCTTTACTTAAAACAAACTTTATAACTTCATGTGTATGTTTCTTGATCTGCGACGTTTGAGGGAGTCGCCACACTTCACGATATACCTAGAGTGTGGTGATCTTAAAAAGTCTTCCGCACTGTACCACACTCCTAGATTGCGGCGATTCCAGGTTTTCAAATGTGCATGAAGTGTGACTAGTATGACGTCGCACCCTTCCAGAGGAGGGACCTGCGATGATGTTGAACTCGACGCACCTCACACAGATTTCACTCTGGCGGCGCCTCTGAGAATTTGATGCTCCTCCAACCAGCTCTGATACCACTTGTTAGAATTGCAAATGCGAAAAACACAATTCACATATGATAATTAACAATCACACAGATAAGAAACACAAGGATTTCACGTGGTTCACCCAAACGTTGGACTACGTCCACCAAGCATAGGCATCGATTGTCTTATTATTCAGATCATGGAGATTACAACAAACTAGCAAGTTCTCACGATGTCTCTCTTTCAGCCTCTATGGGCTTACATGTATTTATATACATTTACAAGAAACTGATTATTAAATGCAATCCCCATGCATATTCTAACTTGGTCTATTTGGTTGTAACCAACGCAAAATAATAGGATCCAAATCCATCATTTGAGGAATTCATTGTCACCAAATCCCAAAAGTCATGGGGTCATTCTTGACCCTAGGGGGAATCATATTATAGGCTGATTATCGACCTAATTATGCAGTTTTAATGGACTGATTATCAAACTAATTATGCAGAATGACCCTAGGGGGAATCAGATTATGGGTTGATTATCAAACTAATTATGCAGTTTTAATGGACTGATTATCAATGCAGAATGACCCTAGGGGGAATCAAATTATGGGTTGATTATCAAACTAATTATGTAGTTTTAATGGACTGATTATCAAACTAATTATGCAGTTAACATTGCAAAAGGGGCTTTATCAACTAATGGGAGATTATCACAACACTTCATCCCTTAATCAATGATCATTCCAAATAATTAATGATTATGAGTTGATTATCAAACTAATTAACATTGCAAAAGGGGCTTTATCAACTAATGGGAGATTATCACAACACTTCATCCCTTAATTAATGATCATTCCAAATAATGTAGGCATGTCTTATGGGTGTCAACTTCACATGAACTCAATGACATCATAGTAAGGAGACATGCCCCCGTTCCATACCTTAATACACAAGACTACATCACTTATATCAACTTCGCGCAAAGTTTACATGTGCAAGGTGGGATTGAACATACAGGATTGAACTGGCATTGAAGGTAGGATCAATGGACGCAGACTCTAACTCAACATCCGGACATTCCTCACACTAGTAGGTAATCATGATAGAAGGTTAGTGATGTAAGATGGATATCAACACAGTAAGGTGGTAGTGGTAGGACAAGGCAACATTTCTTGGTTATAAGGTGACGAGGACGCAACTCCCTTATCATTCTTTCATGGGTATTGGAGGTCCTGAGTGCGGTGGCGAAATTTTAGAGAACGTCCATGTAGATATAGCTGGGAACGTCGTCTCCCCTGTGGCTCTGTGGAGCTACCACATTGTCAATTGGAGCGTTGATTCCTCCTCGCCCATGCCAAAGGTCTGCAATTGAAATTCACTGGAGCCGATAGTTAGTCTGGGTCAGAAATTTGGGCAGGAGCTTTGTATTGGAACGCCCAATAGCGATGGTCGCTCGCTAATTTTGTCAATTGGGGTGTTGTTTCTTCTCTCATACTGGTCAGAGGTTGGTTGGAGATTAATAGAGTAGGCAATCAAGTCGCCCGGTCTAGATAACTTGCTAAAGGGTCATCCTGAGATTGGTAAGAAACGCATTGGCTCTAATTGTCTCTGGTGGTTGTTTTTTGGTCTCTCTGTTCTCGTCGCTCAAAGGAAACATAAGCTTAAGCTTTCAAATATAAGATCGCTCCACATTAAAGAGAATTTTAGACAATCTCAAGAATTTTCCTGGAACTATGCCTCGCCCACAGATTAACACTCAGGACCAACAAAATGCAATTGAAATCCTCAAGCACAAAGTGAGAAGCATTCAGATTGACAACCAGATATCATTGATCAAAGTCTCTCAAATTTTGGATATTTTAAGTTAGCATAGGTAGGCTTTTCGTCAACTTAATGATGAATTTGATGCTATGAGAAACCAAGTGGAGGAGCTGAGAGCTCAGAGAGAGCAAGCCCCTCCAGAGGAATCTCCTTCTAGCAGTGGCTCATCCCCAGCACCAGGAATCTCCTTCTAGCAGTGGCTCATCCCCAGCACCAGCCCATTCCCAATTGTACTTGAACCAACCAACGCAAGATGAAGAAATGGAAGAAGCAGAGTTCGAACAAGCTCCTCCTCCGGGTATCTAATGTATCACAAGACACTATGTATTTTAGGAGTCTTTTACCGTAGTTATACATATAAATTTTGAAATGTAAACAATGTCAAAGGTTTTGTTTAATATAAAATCTCCCAAATTGTGTAAAAAGAATTATTAATTTTTCTTAATAAATTTAAAAAAATTATTAAAAATTATTTTAGATGACTGGTAACAATACTCTTTATTAGTTTTTCTTATTAAATTTTAAAAAATATTTTAGATGACTGATTACAATAATGGTATTAAATAATACCCTACAATTTCAACAATTCTTTTGAATTTTTAATTAAATATTTAAAAATATGTTCCATTATTTATTACAATACTCCAATTACATCTAAATCTTGTAATCTCAACAACTCAACTCAATCACTATTAATACCAACAATTTTAACTATTTTTCTAAACTTTTAAATTTTTAACTAAATTTGAAATATATATAACAAGTTACATATTCAACAACAACTTACATATTCAATAACAACTTATACTACAATTCTAACCATTTGACTAAATTTAAAAAATAAAATAAAATACCAGATTAACATAAAACTGTGTTAACATAACCCTGGAAGCTTCACAGTTTTCCCGGTCGTGCTAACTTAAGCCGGGGCCCTAGTTACCAAATAATTCAAAGGAATCGAACGTAGAGGATTATTTTATCTTGCTACTTTTTAAAGTCTTGACCAGTAACGTTGCATCACTTGTTCAATATTCATTCCTTTTGTACAACGTCAATCAAGTAATGACAGATTATTATGTAAAGACTTGACAGCGATGGTAATCATACAGATAAATGTTGTTGAAGTACATAGATTCAGTTTAACCTTGCATGTGTGGGATAAAAAACTCAATTTCTTTAAAGCTTTTGATCTTAAGGTTTCCACTTTGTTTTGAGTGGATTGCCTTAAACATATTGTTTTGAGTGGATTGCCTTAAACATATAATAAGTAGATTTAGATGGGTGTATCTTAATTTATAGAAAATAAGATAAATAATATTTATTTAATTATTTAATTAAAAAATATAGATTGTTGCATGAAACTTTGGATAATATATATTTTAAAAAGTTAAAAAGGAATTAATATATAGTTAGTGATGAATTTAATGTTATAATTCTATTCTAATCTTTGGTAGACACTAATGAGATAAATTATATTTTATTATTGAGCCTTTTACTTTAATTTTTGGTAGACTGATAAAATAAATTGTATTTTATTATTGAATGTTTTATTCTAATTTTTGACTAATACAATAAATAGTATTTTATTATTGAATTGTTTTAAGTTATAATATTAAATTTATGGAAGAAGCTTTATATCCTATCTTTGGAATAATTGCTAGGGTTTCATGACGCTACTGAAGACAAGCTTTGTTTCTCTTCATCGTAGTGAGTACACCTCCATTACTTGTGGATTGGTAACCCAAACATGGTCGCAGTGGAGGGGGTGCAAATCCCCTCATATAGCAAGGTCATAGCCAATGAACCACTGGGAACCATGAGCAAGCGACCTTCCTTTGATCCACAACCACATCTTCGAGAGCAACTCTTGCAGGAGGAACAAACAAATGACAAGGCCATGGATACAAAAGCCGATAATTATCATCCAAAAGTGACTCACATGTGGGAACCTTGGAAGTGAATTCCTCAAGCAACAACACTGCCAAGATACTTGATCTACTCCAATTGAGTTGGAGAACACACACAGTTCATGAAGGAACATGTGCTGACCGAGAAATTTTTGGGTTTGTGGCCATCGGAACAAGACCTGATTCATTGGATCAAAACATGGTGGAACCGTAAGGGGCACTACGACCTTTAGTTGGGCTCTAAAGGGTTTTTCACAGTCATTTTTACCAATCTGGAGGACAAAGATCATATTTTTGAAAATGGGCCCTATTTCTTCAATTTTGAGGGGCTCTACCTATCGTTCCGGACTAACCACTTTAGCCCTTAAAAGGAAGACTTTTCACATGCACCGGTTTGGATCTGACTTTACTCACTGCCCCAAGAATTTTGGTTGGAGGAAACCTTGAGTGGTATCAGTAACACCCCTTGACAAATATGTCAAATCATCAGAAGCCACCAAGAAACGAAGGTATACCTCTTATGCTCACATTTGTGTTTATATGAACATCTCTATGTCTTTACCAGGTTCCCTCACCCTAGAATTCCAGGATAAGAAATGGTTGCAGACAATAGACTATGAGCACATACCCTTTTGATATAGGAAGTGTCATGAGCATGGTCATGTTTTCAGAGACTTCCCCCAAAACGCCCATGCTCTCCAAGATGAAGACACAGAAGGAACGTCCAAGGATGGCTTTACTCAAGTGCAAAGTCGACGGAAGGAAAATCCCAAAAATCCCAGCCAAAGCCAAGCCAAAAGACCTTCCACGAGCAATTCTTTTGAGATCTTGAACCAGTTGTCGAAATCCCAAGAAGTTGGAAACCCTCATCTCATTGGTAGAAAAAACAATGTAAAAGGAAAGGCAATGCAGACTTCAGATCCAATATTGGAACAGATCGATCCCCCCATATCCCAACACAACAAGAGAAGGATCATATCATAGACGATGGTGGAGACATGCAAATGATAGTAGATGAACAAGACCTGGCTAGTATCGACTTGGATAAACTTGAAGAGGCTTACATCAATCAAGAACTACAATCTCTTCCTTTGGAGAAATTATGTAAGGTTCATAAGCTCTACATGGAATCAACTGTTGGAGCAACATATCGATCTAGTGGAGGATTGGGAATACACTCAAACCCGCACAAAGACCACAGGAAAACACCCAAGGAAAGTAAGAGTCGATGTCGGAAAATGACACAACAACTAATTTGTGAGATTGACAACTACATGATCAACTCAAGGCAAGTTCAAAAAATCACCAAGGGTTTCTTTTCCCCCAGCCATCTTCCTCATGAAGATTATCTCCTGGAATTTACGAGGCCTAAACGAGAGGACAAAATAAAGAGATCTCTAAAATTGTATCATGGTAGAGGAACTGAACATACTTTTTCTTCAAGAAATGAAATGTGCAGGCAGCACCACGAAAAATGTATTCTCAAGATGTTGGAGGCAGAGACGATCTATCTTCAACGATTCCCTGGGAGCAGCCAACGATGTAGCAATCCTATGGAATCCAACAACAATTCTTCTGGATAATTTCTACTCCACCCCTTGGACTCTAACTCCTTAGTATAGAGCCATTGGATCTAACAAAGAAGGGATCATAACTAATGCCTACGACCCTTAGACAACATAGGAAAAGGAGAATTTCCTAAAAAACTTGTTCTCTTTAACCCACATAATAGGCCAAAAATGATGGATAATGGGAGGAGATTTCAACATCATCCTCTCTTTGGAAGAAAAAAAAGGTAGCATACGAAGGATTGACAAGGAAAGTGAAAATTTTCAGGACATGATAGACACTCTCCATCTAATTGATGTTGAGACATTGAATGGTACCTTCATCTCGACGAATAGACGATATAGTGTGCACTAGGTAGCCTTCCGCCTAGATAGATTCCTCATCTCGGAGTCCCTAATGTTGGACAGACCCCTCATGGAGGCCATCATTCTTCTAAAATCTAGATTGGATCACTAGTCAGTCCAACGATGGATTGATATTGTTAGTACATCGAAATCCAAGCCTTTCAGGGTTGAAAATTTTTGGCTCTCCTTTCCTAACTTTCAAGAGCTCGCCAACACATAGTGGGAAAAGGCAGAAGTTTTACATGGCTTCTTAATGTATAAATTCCAGCAAAGGCTCAATAATTTCAAGAAATGGCTACGAGAATGGAAAACATTTGTTTTCTGCAATATCTTCCAGGCTCAAAAAATCATTGAGAAACACCTTGAGGAAATCCAACGGGAAGTTATCTCCCATGGTTACTCGGATTCATTGAAGGAGAAGAAGAAAACCTGAAGCAACAACTAGAAGAAAGGCATAAATAGGAAGAAATCCTTTGGCACTAGAAATCCAGAGTTCAATGGCTTAAGGAGGGAGAAAAGAACATTAAGTTCTTTCAGTGATGCATGATCCACAAAAGGTATGTAAATCGAATTACCAAATTAGAAAACAACCAAGGTCAAGCAATCATGGATCATGAGGGGATGGAATAGGAGTTGGTCAAGTACTATAAAGAATTGCTCACAGAACTAGTCCAGGATAGATATGAATCCATATAAACCATAACTCAACACATTCCCAATCTCATCTTGAGAGAACGTAATGATGCACTGATGAGGCCCATTTCAATTGAGGAGGTGGATCAAGAAATGAACGAGACACCAGCAGGGAAAGCCCTTGGACCAGATGGATTTACGTAAGAGTTCTTTCATTATTGTTGGCCAATGGTATGAGAGGAGGTATGACAGCTGGTGGAAGAAACTTGCATCATTGGGAAAGTCTTGCTGACACTTAATGCTACTTTCCTTACTCTAATCCCCAAGGAGGAAAGAGTCTCACACCCTCATCAATTTAGACCCATTTCTCTGTGCAATGTCATTTACAAGATCATTACCAAGATTATCTCTCTCTGACTCAAGCCAATCCTCCCTTTCATCATCTCCAAGGAACAATCAGGATATGTTGAAGGACATGAAATTCTTGACAACATCATTTTGGTGCATGAAGTGATCCATTCCCTTAAGATAACCAGAACTCCATGTATTCTTATAAAACTTGATCTCTCTAAATATTTTGACCGCTTAAGATGGTAGTACATCAATTATGTGCTTTCAACTTTTGGATTTTGTGAAGAGTGGGTTTCTTGAATCCATAACCTTACATCCTCCACATTCTTTTCCATCCTGGTTGATGGGGTTCCATCCAAAACTTTCTCCCCCACTAGAGGCATCCCACAAGGGGACCCTCTCTCTCCTTTTCTCTTTGTCATAATGGTTAAGGGACTAAGTAGATATATAAGGCCTCTATTGAGGATGGATCCCTTTGAGGCCTCCCCTTACATGGCATACACCCAATCGCCTTGCATAGCCAATTCGTGGACGATAGCATGCTCATGGGGACACCCACGACTCAGGAAGCCCGAAAATTCAAATAAATCCTCTCCGACTTCAATGATGCTTGAGGTACAACCATACAACTTGTGAAGACTCATCTTTTTTTTTTCAACACCTTGGAGACCATCTAGAATCACATTTCACGCTTTATCAACATTCCTAACATCTCCCTTCCATCCAATTACCTTTGCATCCCTCTTTCAGATTCTGAGGCAAGGAACATTTCCTAGGAATCTCTCCTACAATCTCCGACCAATCTGGCGGGTTGCCTTGTGCTCCTCAAATTTGTCTTGCAAGCAATACCAATCTACCTATTTTCCACCCTTGCCGCCCCGTAAAAGGTGCTCCAATCCATTCACAATCTTCAAAGAAGGTTTGGCAAGGTAATCATGCAAAGAAAAAATGGGCTTTGGTAAGCTAGGATAACATTTGTAGACCCAAGCTCAAGGGGGGTCTTAGGATAAGGGACCCTTGCAAATTAAATGAAATAATGGGGGAACAAATCTGGTGGTGGTGGTTAATTCATCCTAAAGAATTATGGGCACGCCTCTGGAAACAAAAATACACTCCCAACTACGCAGAAGTCAATCTGATTAGAATGAATGATCAAATACATGGTTCCAACATCTGGAATGCGGCTTGGAGAAACATGCCCCTCATTTAGGAACATGATTTTTGGGATATAAGGAATGGACATGCAACCCTCTTTTGGACAGATTCCTGGTAGAAACTACCCCCCTTGGTATCTCTAGACAACCTACAACCCATCTATGCACTTATGCAAGGTCAAGGAGACCTACATGTGGAGAATCTATGGAAAGCAGAGCCTACAACTTCTCACTAGCAAGACTAGAAGGTCGCACACAAGGATCTAGAGTTGTCAAAGGAGTGTAACTTATGCCCCGCGCAAGAGGCGATCTCTTGGAGGAAAATTAGACAGGGTGAAGGGGAAGACATTCTCTGTTGGATACATTCCTCAATATAAAATAGGCCTACATTATTAAAACCAAGGTGCATATACAACCGTCAGATGAAATATGGAAAAAAAATTGGAAATCCAACTTGTGGCCAAAGGTATCTATGTTCCTCTGGCTACTCATCCAAAATCGGATCTTGACTTGAGACAATTTACGCAAAAGAGTATTCACTGGACCTTTATCCTTCCCTCTCTGTATGAAACAAGAGGAATCCATGGAGCATTTACTAAATCAATGTCACTTCAGTGCAAAAATTTGGGACATGATCGCTCAAATCATACATAAAACAGACAGAGAAAGAGGTAGTATAACCAACACCATTGAGAAATGGCATCAAGCAACCTTCACCAATATTGTTCTCAACGAGATTTGGCAACTGATTCCTAGATTTGTGGTATGGAAAATTTGGAAAGAGAGGAATAAAAGGATTTTTCAGTCCAATCACTCATCTCCACAACAAGTTTGGTCAAAAATTTATGCCAACATCCAAGACACAATCAAATCTCAAGCTTGGTTAGTTGAGGATCTCACTTGCAATCCTTCTGAATGCATCATCCTCTCCAATTGGCACCTTAACCCGTGCTAGATCCAGGCTTTGTCTAACCCCCCCTCCCACTCAATGCACAATCCCTCTCTGGTGGTTTGGCAAAGTCCTCCTCTAGTCTTTCATAAGAAAATTTTTGACGACGCATCTAAAGGTAATCTAGGGCCTACAGAATTTGGAGTAGTCATTCGAAATAGTTCAGGTGGAATTAGCCACATTATGGTCATGTACTTGGGTTTTGACTCCAATAATTCTGTTGAACTATGGGGTCTACTCAAAGGACTCCAACTAGCTCTACATCTGGGTATAACATAACTAATAATTGAAGGGGATTCTCAATTCATTATCTCCTTAGCCACAAAAAAATTGCATGGCTCCGATCCAACTAAAGTCTCTCTGAGCTGGCACCTTCTCAACTCCCTGGAAATCTTCAAATCCACTCTTTGCCCTAACCTGGTCCTAATCCACTCCCATATTCGAAGAGATACAAATAAAGTAGCAAATAGTCTGGAAAATGAGGGAATCTCCTTAACAGGAGAGGATTTTTGCATGGAGGCCACTTTCATCCCTGCCCCCTTTATTCTAAAGCAGTGTCTTGACTTAGCCCGTTTGGATTCTCGGCCCCCTAAAAGGGTGCAACCTATCTATTCACACATCGATAGTCCTGTCATCCCCAACCTTCGGTTTTCCATTCCACCACCTCCCAATGCAAGACATTAACATGCACACACTCTGCACCAGTCCTCAACCCATGAGGAATGTAGCTCAGTTAATTCGAAGGGGGCGATCCTCTCGTAAGCACAGTACCAGGTCCGCGTTCAACATTATTGTCACCTTAATGGTGCATTCAATGGCACAGAGGTTAATTTCCCATTCCCCTCTTAATGACATTCCATTTTTTTGGCACCTTCCTCCTTTCTCCTACTCTGTGTGTTCAATCCTGGCCTTCCCCTCCATCAACCGTTGTGTTTTTCACCCAGATATCTACATCCTTCTGACCACCATGTCGGGAGAAAGAGGTCAACCCAAGCGCGGACCCGCTTATTATCGTTACTTGGGCAATCGAGGATGTCTCTTCAATCCTTCCATACAATACTCTACTTCCCGCCAGCCCTCTATGGAACTCAATTTGAGCGCTAGTAGCAACAAAAAGGAGGTACATTACCCTTCGAGGATAGAGGGGAATTTCCAGGTAGGCCCAGAGCCGCAACAACACCATGCATTGACACCAGCATTGGGGGATAGAATGGAATGGGATCCCCCTGAGGGGCACTGGGGGTTCCCCATCATAGAGGAGATACCTCCAACAAACCCAACTCTGGTTCAAATAATTTCTCATGCCTCTTCGAGTTTGACTCCCTCTGGCATGGGTGATAACTCTTCGTGTTGTATAATAGAGGAACAACTCTAACTTCCTTCGAATTGCGCGAGGCATTCTCATATCAAAAATTTCTCCAAGACATTATCAATCATAGGATGGATGCTATGTTTGACTTATTCTCAAGCGGGCCTATGCGTTCTACATGTCCAGTTTATCGCTAACCTTACATCTTCACTCCAGAGTGGAGGCCGCTTGCTTTTGGTATTGATGCTATTTAGTTTTCTGGGAAATTCCCTTGACTCTATATGTATGGATTTTTTAGATAGTGGCAGTTTAGTTTTGATAGGCTTTAGCCTCTGCAAAAATTGAGTCAGATTTTGTAAGTTCTACAAACTTTTTGTCATTTTGTTAATGAATTTTAAGGTAGTTTTGGACAATTTCAATGGACCTTGGTGCTAGATCTGGTTTCCATTAATGGAAGGACAATCACCAAGCACCCTGACAGATGTATTGATTCCATGTATTGGTTCAGTGAAGACAATTTTTATTAAATTTTGTAATTTTATCTCTATTTAAATATAAAAAATATGTTATTATTAAATTGAATTTTAAGTTAATTTTTTTTCTATAAATAAGATATATTGAAATAAAATTATTCTAATCTTTAGTAGAAACTAAGAAGATACATTATATTTTATTATTGAATGTTCTGTTCTCATCTTTGACTAATAAAATCAACAATTGTTGCGTGGCAGCGTAGTCCCTGCCAAGTAGCTTATAAGGTTATTTTTGGAAAATGGGGAGAGTCGAGTAATATTGTTAAGAAAACTTGTATGGTGACTTGTGAGTAAGCAAAGCAGTGCCAATCTCTTTCGAACATGTGTGTTGAGTTGTCACTAGTAAAATCATAATCCATGCGCATTGGGAAGGGTGCGAAGGTAGCGGGGATGAAAGGCAGAGATAAATGATTTGAAATATTTGTGAAGACGGGTAGACCGAAGCTTGTGAGCTAGACAAATTGTATAGTATGCAAGTTTTCGGTGGAAGATGTGCATTACAAAATTGTAGACAACGAAAGTTTTGGGTGCAAGATGTATAATAGTGTCAACACGAAGATCGGATGATATAAATTTGGATAACTATGGAATTGTAGATCGTTGAATTTTTGGGTGCAAGATGTATATCACGGAAAAGGCAAAAGGAAATTTCAAAGCAACGACAGTGGGTCAGACTCCCGTATACTTGAATTCATTTTTTGCTTATTAATGCAAATGAGAAAACCTGTATGTTGAGTTGTCGATAGTAAAAGAATAACGAATGTGCATTGGGAAGGGCGGGAATGTGGTGAGGATTGAAGAGGGTGATAAATGATTTGAAAGTTTTGTGAACTGGGTTCGAATTGTAAACGACAGAAGTGTTGGGTGCAAAATGTATATCACCAAAGTGTTGTGTGCAACATGTATATCATGGAACAGGGGCATAAGAATTCGATAGCGGTAAGTCGCGAGGAATTGTAGATTTCGGAAGATTTGGGTGCAAGATATATATCACGCACTTGTAGATGATGACAGTTTTGGGTGCAAGATTTATAATATCGACAACCCAGGAATCGGTCGGACTCTCGTAAATCGCCGTTGAATGTGTTTTTTGCTTACAAATGGAAATAAGTGAACCAACATGTATATCACGGAACAGGGGGCATAAAAATTCGATATCTCTAAGGTGCGACCACGTGGAGAGATAACTAGCTAAGTGTTGAAAAGAACTGTGGTTGGTCGGGTTTACGATGTGACGATATAGGACCAATCAACGATTTCGAAAAAAGTCAAGTTCAAGTTTAAATATATTTATTTAAATTGTATTATATTAATGTATCTTAACACATGTTTTGGGTGAAAGAATGAATATGCATTGAGGATGGCAGGAATATGAATATGCAAGTTTTTTCTTATTGATGCCAATAAGAGAACCTATCATTAGTAAAAGAAGAATGAATATGCATTGAGGATGGCAGGAATACCCTCTTCCGTGTTACACATTTTGCACTGAATTGTTCTGATATATACAATTTGACAGTTGGGGCCTTATGTCTCCTCGGGTATCCTTGTCACCCTATCTTGAATCCCGTTTGACCACTTTTCACACTTAACCACATCTCTTTCACGGATTGTCGAGTTCGCGGGTTCAGGAAATTTCCAATTTCTAGTTGTTGTTTCTTGTGCCCGCTACCTTCAAACTTCTTTACAAGTATATGCAATCTGTATGCCACTTATCCAGAAACATACAGAAAATATCTTGCTAGGAAATAAAATATCTATTGCATATTTGAATATAAACCAAATTCTCGTTTCTTTTTCCCCTTTACTCTCTCTTACTCCTTAGTTGTTTTTCCGAAAATGTTTCAATGCGTGTGTTGGCGAACTCACGGGTTCACATTTGCATTCGTGATTTTATATCGTGACTCTGACCAACTACTAACCATTGGATGCCTAGCCACTTTTCAGATCGTGGATTCTCGGGCAGTCGGGTTCTATATTGCACTTCCATTGTTTCATGACCTACAAACAACACTCGAACCTCTGCGATATACAAATGTACTGCCGCACTCCCACATCATACCATATTTCATGATACAAAGTTGTCACCCCATTTTGAAGCCCATGTGCCTGGTTTCCATATTTCACCATTTCTTGGAATGTATTTCACGCCTCCAATTTCATACTTACCCAACTTTTTCACTTGTGGATTCCTGGACAGGCAAAGTGTAGTTCCATTATTCCTTGACCTGCAAATAACCCCCCATCTTCCTCGATATACAAATTGACTTTCGGACTTCCGATCAATACAATTTGACCGTCAGGGCTTCACGTGTCCTCGGGAATCCTTGTCAACCCATTTTGAAGCCCGTCCGACCGCATTCCACGAAAATTTCTTGCAATTTATTTCGTGAATCGTCGGGTTGGTGGGTCCATATAATTTCCAATTCCTATTCGTTGTTTTTTGTTCCTGCCACCTTCACATTTCTTTCCAACTATATACAATAAGTATATAACTTCTCCAGAAACATGCAGAAAAATGTCATTTTTTTCAGTCTTCTATGCTTAATCAAATTCTCGTTTTTCCGAAAGTTCTAGACCTGGGTATAGTGAAGCTTGTGAGTTCCAATTGTTCGGGTTCGAATTACAAATGACGGAAGTGTTGTTTGCAAAATGTGTATCACAAAATTGTTGGGTGCAAAATGTATATGACAGAAGCGTTGGGTGCAAGATGTATATTATAGAACACGCATGATAAAAATTCAATAGCGCTATGCTGGGACACTGCGGTGAGATAATTGGCTAAGTGTTGAAAGGGATGGTGATCGGTCAGGTTATTGATGTGAAGATATAGATGGAAATGAGGATTTGGTAGTCCGCTAACCGGTCAACCCGCGGGCAATCCAGGAGCCTGAGAAAGTTAGGTTCAAGTTTAAAGGGATTTTGTTTTTGTTTATTTAAAATGTCTTCATATTAATGTATCTTAATAGATTATTTGTTGTCCAAATGTAAACCATGTTCGAATCTGAATGGTGTTTTGGGCTCACAATTTTTTTTCTCAAACCCACAAGCAATAGAGAAAAAAATATATGACTTTACATTTTGTATATCGAAGAATATTCTGAAATATAGGAAGTTGCAATATATGAACAATATAGAACAAGAAAATGTACAAGGAAATGAGTTAATTTTAAGAAGAAATAAAAATTTCAAATAAAAACACCAAACATTGAAGATCACCATAGAACAACGTCAAATATTTATATTCAGATAAACCAGGTCACAAAATACATTTGAGACTATTTCCCAAAAATAGTTGTCTTTGAATTTGTAAAAAAATATATAGTTCAATACATATTCTGTGAAATAAAAATGTGTTTCCCAGAATGACTCGGATTGGGGTTGTCGCGGACTACAAAGAAAATATGTACAAGAACGAAGTTTGTAGAAAGAAGAAAGTCGGCAATGGAAAACAACAAAACCTGGCAAGAAGAAAGAGAAAATTGTCATATCTCGGTTAAATATTTGTTAGAGTAAGCGGATGAAGAAAGAAGAATGTAATCAATATCAACTTACTATGATGGTGTTCCATGCCTTGTCATTTGCTCGTTGATGTCCTTTTTGAACCATTCTTCGATGTAGCTCCTCATGGGCGCCACGTTGATTTCATGGTGGATTTTTATATTGAAGAATTCACTTTCCAAGTCCCTTAGATCAATAGACAAGTTGTGAAATTCTTGTTGAATACCTTGGTTTTTAATCGCAAAACCGACTAGCCAGGTTTTCACGTCATCTACACCATATTCAAGAACGCCATAGAAATTTTCAAATGATAGTGTTTTATAGATATTAACTTGATCATCAAATGCTTGCTTGGTTAAAAACAACGAGTTGAATATCAATTTTGGGTCCTGGACTTCATTGGTGCTGGTAGCTAGATCTATCTCAGTTAGCTTCTTGAATAATTTGTCTCTTCTAGATATGATCTGGCTACATTCTTGAATGATACCAGTCAGGTTCTTTACCTTTTCTTTCCAACATGCGTTTAGTTGGTCTATTCGATCCAGGGAAGGGAGAGCCTCTTGTCTTCTTCTGAATTCTTCCATACCGATAACTTTAATACCAAATGGAAAAATTGCATCGAGGTAGAAACCTTGCTTGTTCTTGAAATCTGCGTGTAGATACTCATGAAAAACATGTTCTCTTGTTCCAAAAGATACCATATTCTTTGACATCTTCTAAGCTTCTGTTATTAATTCCATTCTTCTATTTATATTCTTTTCCACATAGCCTTGGGCCGATGTGAGAAAGCTTGCTAATCCTTTTAACTTTGGCACAGGTGTGGTGGGCTCGACCATTGCCAAAGGAGTAGCAAACAATGGAAGAGGCATTGGAGTTTCCTTCAATTCTTTGATTCGCTCCTTTAACATGACATTTTCTGTTTCAAGGCCTCTAATAGAGTTGTCTAGAGCATCTTCAGTTGCTCGATGTATCTGGGAGATCTGGGAAGGGCACATGTTGCGTAGGTTGATCTATGAATGAGACGTCCTTTTCTTATTATTTACATGTCTCCTTTCAATAATCAATTTTTTGGATTTGCCGTCAAAAACATCGTTCTGAAATGAAAAAGACTCTTCTTCGTCCAATGTATCTATGCCAGTTATTTCCATCCCAAGATTGTGCAAGGCAACACTCTCTAGGTGGTTGTCATTAGGGAACATTTTTTCAATGCCAATTTCTAGATCCATATCTTCTAGGGAGAGATCGTGGATATCAATTTCTCCCCTCAGTCCCTACTATTCTTGGACTATTGTTTTCCATTTTTTTCTCGCGGGAAGTTGGTGACAAATTTCAATTTTTCCCGAGGGAGGGTTCTTATCTTCTCCTCCACCTGAAGAACTGTGTGTGACTTTGTTACTTGGGTAGGCCATTGGATTATTGCTACGAGATGTTGTAGTCTTTGGTGTGGTGGTCGAGGATTGGGCACTTTTTTCACTCGGACATTTTCGGTTCTGCTTGTACAAATCATTGGTACTAGAAATGAGTTCATTCAGGATAGTGTCAGTGAAAGAGTTGTTGAAGTGGTTCTTGACCATGAAATCCCTGAATTTCCAAGGGAGAGAGATGAATTGACTTTTTTTTTCCATGGAAAAAATGCAATCAGTAGATGTACTCTCTTGCTATTCCAACAAACAACATTGTACCAAATATGTGACATGGAAGGATTTTGTTTAGACCCAAAAATCCTTATAACATTATAGTTCTCCATTTCTTCTAGTGTGTCTTTCCTATCTAAGAAGATTTTGACCTGGCCAGACAACCGAGGAAAATACTTTCCAAATATCCATGCTTTAAAAACCGAAACAAAATCATTAAACACTTTATAAAAATGTTGGCAAGCATCATGTCTCCATAATATCTGGCACAAGAATCTTACTGGGTCAAATTCAGAGTTCATCTTCTTACACATAGATAGTCCAGGAAATGGATAACATTTCGCCACGACAAAAAATAAATAAGATGACATAAATGATTTATTCTTCTTTTTGTATTGCAATAACTGCGAAGAGATTTCAATGGGAATCGAGTTATCGCAATGGAATATGGCTTGTTCCTTGACCGTAAAATATAAAATATACATAACCATCCGAGAGATGCCGATTGCACTTTCTTGTCTTGCTTTCTTCGTGAAAAACCATGAAATTTTCCGAAAAGGTATTTAAATGCACTAACCTGTAATATGGCTATGTCCTGGGGAGCATGCACTGGGTCCTGTAAGAACTTCGACAAGAGGTCCAATTCATTATCATGCCTCTTTAAGAATTGTCTACAATTCTCTCCCTTGAAAGTAGGCATTGGCTCGGGAAGTGTTAACATCTTTCGAAATAACTGAGGCGATAGGGAGACTTGGGAATGGTTTCCCATATGGATAATTTGATGGTTCAGAATATAGTTCTCGGCACAACATGTGCCCAAGTCCTTGAAGTAAAAAAAATCAGGGACACAATCTGCCACTGCAATTTCAGATGTCGACATAACTTTCTTCTGGGCAGAAGTGGACGAGATTTAAAATGGACGTTGCAACATCATAATATAATTTCCAGTAAATCTTGGATCAAGGTGTTTTAATGGGAGATGTCCTCGGCCTTTTCTCCTTTTAATGTCAATCTTTTCAAATCTAATAAAAACGTAATCAATTTTCACTTGGAAAGTGTGCGAAGATGGCAGGGAAATCGAGAAAGTATGGAAAAGAGGGGAAAACATTGCCACCTATGTAATATACATGGATCTTGACAAAACCAGGTTCAAGTTAGAAGATAATTTGTTATATTTACTTAAACAATTTTCATATTATTTATTTTATTTTATTAGTGTTCTTTGTGGCCCAAATGCAAACTATGTTCAAATTGGAAGGTTGGAGAAACATTTTCATATGCAAGCATATTTTCAAATATGTGAACCTGTAACATATGCACAATACTAAAGAGGGACATCATGCAAACACCTTGGTAGATGACAATGGGCCAGCACAATATTGCATTCTTGCTACGATGATGCCTTTAAAAAACCTAAAATAACCAACATTTTTTTGCGAATTCAAGATTGACAGAAAGAAACTAATCAGATTTCATAATATTGTCCCATTAATGCACTTTAATGGGAGATGTCCTCGAGCTTTCCGCTTATTAATGCCAATCTTTTCGAACATCTGTGGTTAGCTGTCACTAGTAAAATCATAGTTAATTTGCATTGGGAAGGGGCGAATGTGGCTAGGATGGAGGGGAGTGAAAGATTCTTTGGTACTTTGGTAAAAGCAGTTTGTCAGACTTGTGATGTGAAGATATAAATGGATATATAATTTCTGAGTCCGCAATATCGGGAACCCGCGAGCATAGATATGCGACTATGTATAGAAACATAAAGGGACAATAGAGGGGAAGAAGAAAAGGGGAAAGAGACAGGTATATAAGAGAAAAACAAAGGGATTAAAGAACTTTATGTGTCACAGAACATCACTTGGTATTAAGTATGGAAAGGTGGGGCAGTCAGACAGATTTATCATAGGCAGTGTGAGGCTTGTGAGTTCGAGGAGTCCGGGATCAAATTGTAGATAACCAAAGTTTTGGGTGCAAGATGTATATCCGAACACGGGGCATGGTAGTTTGATAATGCATTGGGGAACCTGCAACCATAAAATTGGCTAAGTGTGGAAATGAACTGGGAAAATATCAACCATGGGAAAAATATTTTCAGCCATGGAATATAGTTGGAGCTCAACAGACCCTATTAAAAGATAAAAGTGATGTTGTTTATATCTATCTCAACAAGCTATAGACAAAATATATGACTTGGCACATTTATATGCAAGCATTCAGAAAGAGTCATCATATGTAGACTGAGGCTTGGGGGTTCGAATCCGGGGTCGAATTGTAGATCACCGAAGTTTGGAGTGCAATATGCATACTGCGAACACGGGGCATGAGAGTTTGGTGGCGCCTATGCAGGAACCCGTGGCCATAAAATTCACCAACTATGAAAACGAATGGCGCTTAGTCGGACTCGTGATGTAAAGATATAGATGGACATGGATTATGTCACTCTGCCAGGCTGGGAACCCGCGAGCATAGACATGGGACCAAGTATATAATTCGAAATGGATAATAGAGGGGAAGAAGAAAAGGGAGAACAGATAAGTATAGAAGAGGTAAAAGAAAGGGAGGAAAGAACTGTATGCCTCACAGAACAACAGTTAGTGCAATCATTGTCAAGAGATAGAAACAAATCAACTATGGGAAAAGCATATAGCTGGACAAATTGGACAACGTATGGAGATCAAAGTTTT
This sequence comes from Picea engelmannii, assembly GCA_009831015.1. NCBI lineage: Eukaryota > Viridiplantae > Streptophyta > Pinopsida > Pinales > Pinaceae > Picea > Picea engelmannii. The sequence continues at coordinate 13,006 of ML784207.1, read as the reverse complement.
TTTGTAACCATACCTCTTATTCTCAGGCATACACATTGTATTTTATGCGGCACATTGCACTCTAGTTTTTTCAGATGTGGCAAATAAGGTTCCATCCTTGTGCCCAATAACTGTGTTCTTGTTTCAATGTAGCAATACAAAGAATACAATGGATATGAAAGCAAGTTGTTACGTAGGAACACATGAAAAAAAATATGGAGTACAAATTTATTTATTTCAAGATAGCAGCACATAAACGAGAATTGACATGAAGACAAGTTAATGTACAGGAAGATATGGAGTATTCAAGGAGAAAAAATGCATATTTTCAAACTAGTGCAACAAATACAAACAGAGTAAATGAAAAACAATTGATATGGAACACAGGTAAAAATATGTAGCTTTGCATGGATTCTTCTACATTTCTGGTTGAGAGTTCTTTGTTGTGTCCAGTTTTCCTTTTTGTTTCTATGAAAAAAAGTACAAAACAAAATGGACATGAACATAAGTTGACATGTAAAGAAAAAAACAAGGAATATGTATATATAGTAAATAAAATAGAAATATAGTATAAAATAGATGTGACATGGTGCGCGGGTTGGCAAACTCATGGGTTCACATTTATAGCCATGTTTATGTATCACGAGTCTGACTGATCGCAACATGAGATTTAGTAATCTATAGAATATTATAACACTTTACCAAGATTTATAGTAATTTATATAATGCTATAATTTATTAGGAGTCCAACCGACTACTTCGTCATTCTATGCTTGTGTACAAATAGAGTAAATTACATTAGTGAATATTTTTTTAAATTAAATTTTTGTCTCCACTTGCCAAACAAATGAAATAACTATTTTTTAAAAACTAAATTGGACAATTTGGACAACGTATGTAGATCAGAGTTTTTTGTAACCATACCTCTTAGCCTCAGGCATACACATTGTATTTGTTGTGGCACATTGGACTCTAGTTTTTTCAGATTTGGCACATAAGGCTCCATCCTTGTGCCCAATTACTATGTTATTGTTTCAATGTAGCAATACAGAGAATAAAATGGACATGGAAACAAGCTGCTATGTAGGAACACATGAAAAAAATGATGGAGTACAAATTTATTTGTTTCAAGATAGCAGCACATAAAAACAAAATTGACATGAAGACAAGTTAATGTACAGGAAGATATGGAGTATCCAAGTAGAAAAAAAACAGAGTTGTAAACAAATGCAACAAATATAGATAGAGTAAATGAAAAACTATTGGATATGAAACATGGGTAGAAATATGCACATTTTCATGGATTCTTCTACATTTATGGTTAAGAGTTCTTTGCCATGTCTATTTTTCCTGTTTGTTTCTATGAAAAAAACTACAAAACAAAATGGATATGAACATAAGTTGACATGTAAAGAAAAAAGAAAGTAATATGTACATAGACTAAATAAAATAGAATAAAAGGAATAGAGTAACAGATAGTGTTAGAAGAATGTACCCTTTTTTTTGTTGTTGTTGTTCATCCATGTTTGTGTATATATAATTTTTTTTGTAAAAAAATTATGTGCCCAAAATCAATTACAAAGCAGGGAAAACTAAGAAGTTGGATATCTCGATTTTCTGCAACAAGATAGATAGATATGATTTGAAGCATAGAAATATGATTTTGCAATATGTTTGATGTATATTTCATAATTCAAGTGCAATACCAATTGTATGGTGATCATACCAATATGTGTACAAACCAGGGAAAACTAAGAAGTTGGATAATTTGGTTTTCCGCAATAAGATAAACAGATATGCTTTGAAACATAGAAATATGATTTTGCAATATGTTTGATGTAGATCTCATAATTCAAGTGCAATACCAATTGTATCGTGATTAGACCAGTATGTGTCTAAGATAAAGATGGTGTATTGAGAAATGGGCACATTCGACTATACATGGTCAATAAGCGTGTTTTGTACATGGCTTGTGTTATTCAAAAGAAAGCAGAGACTATATTTGCACATGTGGTTTTCCAATTCTTTTGTTCTGGCATTATTTTGTAGCATGTCAATATTGAAGTCTCCTACAATGACAATGGTTTCGTTCATATGCAAATGGTCTAATGCATTGGAAAGAACATTTAGTATGTTGGAGAATGTTGCATGGGGAGCAACATACAGATTCAGTGTTGCAATTTCTGATCCATGGAAAAATACTTTTGCAAGCACCATCTCAACATTCTTTTCCTCAAAATGTATATGCTCCAAAATTGTTACATGTTTTTTCACCAATATCATCACCCCATGTGTAATGTAACTTGATATGCAATTGTGATTTGGAAATTGTTTGTTTTGCATGCATAATGCCATGTATGTTTCCTATAGGCACATAATATCATATTGCATTGTGTCATAGTCATTGAGTATATCATCCATGTGTGCATGTAAGTTGCGCGTGTTAAGTGAGAGAATTGATACAGATGAGTTTGTTTGTATGGATTAGTAATCATACTGTCGATGCCACTTTGTGGTAGTCCTAAGTCGTTGCATTTCAATATCAACTTTCTATTTGACTTTGAAGTTATCTTTTGTAAGAGGACTTAGTAAATACAAGGAGTCTATACTTCTGACATGGTACAGTGTTGTGTACACAATTCCATGTATTTGAATTCCAACAGGCTGAAATGCAACACTATCAAGTGTTAGTCCTTGCGATCAATGGAATGTACATGCACATGCAAGTTTAATTGGAAACTGTTTTTGAATATTCAGCCGACCTGTCTTTGATGATGTCGATACTAGCTTTGATGTTCACAAGATAGGTATCCAATCACTTGTAGTGTTTGAATCATATAGATAAGCCAATTTTTTTGCTTGTTGCTTGCCTATATGCGGTTCATGGAACTTAATCCAAAGGACATCAAGTTTTTCTATTTTGGTATAGCCTTTGAGTATTCCATCTACACCATTGACCAATCCATCATGTGAATCATAGTTGCAGGCATATATTTCAAGTAGCATGTCTAATTTTAGGACAAGTTGCAAAGTTAAAGTGGTTGTATGTCCATGATGTGGCACATTTCCATGGTTGTCTTCTTCCAGGTCAATTGAATTGATGATGATATCATTGCCATGCATGAGCGATATCATGTACTTGTTATGCATTGCAACATCCCTATTTGTGTAGAACAGGTAAGGGAAGGTTGGGTCTGTTGGTGCAGGTCGCAAGCACCTCGAATTGATATATGTTAAGTCATTATTTGTTTGGTTGTTTGTCCGCATTCTATTCAGAATTGCAATAAATGTTTCATATGTTTGGCGCATTGTAGTATGGAATTCAAAGCATTTAATATTGTCTCTCCAAAAGTCATGCGTCATTGTTTTCATGTTAACTGTGGGTTTTTCAAATATCAAAGAATATTGGATGGGTTGTGCCTAATCAAGATCTCCACAGAATATCATGTCAATCTTTCCAAAGTATTTTGTGTGCACATGTTTTGTGCTTCGTAGTCGGTTGTCAATGGAATACAAGAAGCGACTTTCAATCAAAGATGCCTCATCTATAAAGACAAGTTGTAGTTTGTCATAAATCTTAGACAAGGTCTCTAACATTTCCTTGCTAAGTGGAAAAAAATACGACTTGTTAAAAGGCATCAAAAATGCAAAGTGGACTGTTGTTCCACCTGCATTATATGCAGCCTTTCCTGTGTATGCAACTATTAGGCCCTTTGGTTTCATAGGATCAGAGGAATTTTTTGAATCATAGATTCATATAAGCATTTGGAATAGTGATTCCGTTGTGAATGTCTTGCATGTTCCTGTTCTGCCTGTAAGGAACAAGTGCACATGAGTGTGCATGCTCAAGCGTTTTTTAAGTGCAATGTCCTTTAGAATTGTTTGATGTTCTCGATTCAACAAACACCTGATTATGTGGTATTCATTATTTTCAATAAGGAAATGATGTTTTGTGACTTGAAAACCAAGATTGATACATTTTTCATTGATGCCTGCCCGAGGACGAGGTAAATCTGATTGCAAGTCATAGGAATCATAGGGAGTTATGGTTGTTTTTCGGTTTCTGAATGTCTCATCAAGATTGTCATGGTTTTCTAGTTCATTAATTGCACTTTCTCGATCACCCCATGTTGGATTAACATTGTAAGTAAATATAGATCCATTGGTTTGAACTATAGTCTCAGACACAACATAGGCATCCTCCCATGTAGGGAAGTTATGTTTTAATGTGTTTTCATTTTCATCGAACATAACGTATAACAACTGTTTTTTCTCTACAATAGTTTTCATAGTCAATATGTTTGTTGTATTTGACAAACCGTATCACAGAGGGTTTTTTTCTTTTTGATATGGGCGCACCATTTTTTTTGTAATGTGATACGAATTCTGCTAAGTAGATATGCTTAATAGGAGATGGATGCTAGAGGTAATAATCAATAATAGAGTGACATAGCACGTCCTCTGAATTTCCAAGTTCTTGTTGGAGAAAATACAATGGTTTAAGCACAAATGTGTGTTTCTCAAGTGGAGATGTGTTTATGAAGACACATTTTCTTGAACTACAATTGAGGGGCAGGGAAAGTGCAATGTGGACTGCTTGTTGAGAAGACATTTGTTGAAGATTAAGTAATGTATTACCAAGTGTACATATCATTTGTATAGAATCAATATGACTTCTTTCATGTTCTTTGCGTATTCTTCTTAATGCACCTATCATAGATTTGTCAACCTTATTTTTGGTTGTTTCAACGTACATTGTATGGCTTGGATGTGCTCATCTTCTGTTAGATTTAGCTATGTCAAGAAGTCATCGAAGCCCATCAACTCATCAAACACTTGTTGTTCTATAAATGCGAAGAAGGATTTATATTTCTCAACGACAACATTGTCCTCTAAACTAAGTGGCTCTATGATTCTTGTTGTTCTCATTGGCGGCATTGGGAAGTTGTATCTGCAATGTGAATTTTTTCATTTTTTACAACTTTTTGTATGATAATGTCTATGAACTTTGGCAAGTTCTGGATCCAAATGATTTGTGTTGCATGTTATGTATTTTTCCACAAACTGCTCAATCTGTGAACTGTTGTCAACTCCATAGACCGGTGCATCCTCTATCCACAACAGTGTGTGGTCATGTTCATTCCCCCTATTCTGGAATTCAGTCACAAAAAAGTAGTTTGATATTTTTTCGAAAAACGTTTCATCATGGCATATCAATTGTCTCAAAGCATTTATTCTATGTCTATAGTAGCAAGTACATGTCACTGGGTCTTTTCTTATGAGGTAGTCAATGTCATTATTTTCCAGTGTATCAGTGTGTTTTATACGTTTCTTGTTCCTATGCAAGTTAGATACTGTAGCCACCAATGTATCCCAACAATGGTCTGCACTTATAAACATGATGAAAAATGTTGGCGGTCCCAATTGTCGGATCATTGCAAAAATAGTTTTTTTGTTTTGTTGCAAATAATCAAGAGAGATGCGAATTTTTTTGAAATCTTTGTATCCAATATCATATTTTAGGATTTTTTCTAGGTTTACTTTGTACTTGACATCCTTGACCAACAACTTTCTTCCTTGTAGCTGGCCTTTTCTTATTCGCACCCACATGCAAGACAACACTTGTTCTATTATTATGCACATTGTTTTGAAAAACAAACTTGTTATGTGACAGGAGAAGTCACCTCTTGAATGTAGCAGCTCCCATTGAACTATTTTATGGTAACTGAATTGTTCGATAATGTCACTAGAATGTGGATCTCCATAGAACAATGTTGGGAAGTTCATATCCTCATTAAATTTGTCCTTGAATATTCCAAGTGGACGTTGCCCCTCAACAGGTGCAATTTCGACAATCTTGTCTTGCAAGTCAGAAATGCGTTGTGAATCAGTGAATCCATGTACCAATGTCTCAGTAGGTGCTTCATTCTTTGATTAATCACTTCTATCAAATTCACTAGCAGTTTCGAGAGTTTGTGCAGAGTTGTCATCCTCTTCTCCAAGAACATTGTTCCAGTTCTCATTTATACAAATGTTTTGTGCTTTGTACAGGGCCCTGCAACATAATTCTTTTAATGCTTTCATGACAACATGCACAGGCACTTTACCTATTTGATATGCATTTTTGTATTGAAAGCATCTTTTGAGAGCCACAACAATTGTCATTGTATCGCTAATGAATTGTGGCAAGGATTTTTGCACAACATCTAGTTGGACAGGAACATTAATAATTGATCATATTAAGCCCATTTTGGGTCGTTTATAGCCCCAGGGTTTGATTTGTGCAAATGAAATTCGCAGAGAAACAAGTCTCTCTTCAAGTTCTGTAAGTGCACTTACATCTGGCAGTGGTGTATTACATCTTATTTGGTCAGGGGTTGCAAACTGTGGCATTTTTCCATTATCAAGCGACTGTTTGCATGGAAGACAAATTTTGCGACTGGAAAATGTTTTATCGTTTAGTGTCAAGTGAAGGTATTCTGCTTCCAAATCAGGCGTGAAAGACTTAATGTTTTTTGCGAAATTCAATTCATCACAAATTGCACATGTAATGGAAGGAGTGTCTTTGATTTTTTTTCATATAGGTCTATCTTGCATCTTTCTTCTGTAGGGAAGTATGCGTAGAAAGTGTTTGCTGGTTTTCATTGGTATTAGTGCATGGTGTTGGTTCTAGCCCACGAAATGTGATGTTTTCCTCTCGGACAGTGGCATGACCATTGTGGGATAAGTGATCGTACACGTTTTTGTTGTGTTGTGCACGAACAATCTTTTTTAGGTTTTGATATGTCAGTTTATCTCTAGAAAGAAGTGTAGTAATGTATTTATTTCTCTCATGTATGGCCTTTTTCAAGTTGTGATAACTTAGTCTATGTTTCTTGTCCAAGGCCAGGATGACCTCATGGCAACTGGGATGAGTTTCACTATGATTAAATAGCATGCGACACTTATGCAGATTCGATGTAGTTTGGCTGGCATTGACACTGGACCCTGAACCGACAGTATTTCCTATACTACCAATGTATTTTTTTTCTCTTATGTATGACCTTTTTCAAGTTGTGATAAGTTAGTCTACATTTTTTGTTTAATCCCTGTATGGCCTCATCACAATTGGGACAAATTTCACATATGATCTTTTTCAAGTTGTGATAAGTTAGTCTACGTTTTTTGTTTAAGCCCCGTATGGCCTCATTGCAACTGGGACGAGTTTCATTTTCATTAAATAACATGCTACGCATATGCAAATTCGATGTGGTTTGGGTGGCATGGAAAGTGGACCCTGAACCAATGGTATTTCCCATCAAAGGTTGATAATGGATACGTGTCGTATATGTTTTCAACGAGATGATGTCAATTGTTCGATCACAATTTGAATCAATAGACCAGGAATGGACAGTGTCATCTGGTAGGGCAGAACAGACCTCGATATTTACTTTGAATATGATAGATAGCCATTGAAAACAGAATCTGCCACCCTCTACATTTCCTTTTTCATATGGCAGTGCCATGTTTACAAGGTATTCTTGCCAACTTCCAACTGCTGGCATATTTTTAGGAGATATGGAGAAAGATGTTCATGCAAGCAACTAAAATCCTATTGGTTTCTGCCTATAATTGCATTGCAAAAGGAATGTATAGTGTAAAGCTACAGTGAATGCACATCGAACTATGTTTCTACCAAATAACAAATTTCATTGAATAGACTATCTCCACAACTAGATGCAACAATTGTTGCTATCTGCAAGCCATGGCAGTGTATACGATGAATAATACATTTCCATTGCAATTCAAGGTTTTTTCAAATGAGGGACAAGTAAATATGAGGTCCTCCAAGATTTCATATGGATAATTTTCTATATAGTAGTGGTTCATAATGACCATTGACAGGATTGGCATCATGGAACAAGATGTAGTATGGATCGGTAGATGCAATTTTGTTGAATAGTAGATATCTTGTTTTTCTTGTCAATGACCATATTCCAATTGATATATTGAGCCACTTAGACAACCACCATATACAAAATTTATCTCCCTAAAGTCCCCTCTCATGTGCAGGAAGAATTGCATATGAAGACAACCGCATCTTTGAAAAATACGTAGTGACATCATGTATTCCATGCAACTGCAAAAGAAAATCAGATGCCAATTCGTATTCATACGACTCCAATGCCTTGGTGTCACCATTTTTTAAACAACCCAAGAAATAATCTATCAATCCATTGCACAATTCGGTCGAGGAATAACATAAATGCAATAGAACCTAGAAGGCATCAAAAAGACAATCTCCTACAGTATACGAGAATGCATCCAATCTAAAAATCCCATTGTTATGCAATACCTCATCAATGTTGTCATGTACAATGGATTTTGTATCTATCTCATAGGACTCAACATCTATTACTTGTTTCATCTCTTAAAATGTGATCTTCAAGTTGTTTCGTAGCTATTTTCAGTTTGTATGAAAACAGAGAAAAGAAAAAAGGAAAGAAAAAATGAAAAAAAAACAAAAACAAAAAAACAAAAAAAAAACAAATAGAAAACTGCAAGCATGGAACTGCGTACCAATCCCACTATGTATCCTTCAACCTTTTTCTTGTCAAATTCAATTCCCCCTAGTCTCCACAACACATGACAAGAAAACAAACATAAAGTGAACAATGAACCAAACAGAAGAGACAACACAAATAAATAACACTATAAATTTGTTGATAAAAAAGACTGAGTATTCAAGGTATATCATGTTTGAACTTATTCATGGCGTGCATCCTACAAGATTCTAAGAGGCAGAAGATTCTTTGCAAAACAGAGAGGATGGGAGAATAAAAGCATTCCCTGTTAATTGCCCCCTTGTGACAACTTCGAATTCATTTTATAAACCCCTTTGCATTGATATTTTGGAAGCCCATGGCACGATATCCAGAACGTGGAAGTTGGCATATGTGATTGAAAGGGAACAACCTGAGAAAAATGCACAAAGCGCATGGTTTCCAGGAACATAAAATAAGAGGATAAAATCCAGTTTTCTTTTTTATATGCCACCATGGCTGCGACACAGGTGGGTTCTGTATATAACATTGATGTCCAAGAACAAGGAAAAGATTATGGTCACAACAACCACACATAAAGATGTTCTGCAACGAAATTTTGAGGCAGGGACCACTACTATTGAAAATGCTTGCTTGCAAGGCGCAAACAACAAGCAGGAAAAAAGGAATAACAATGAAATGATGCTCTACAAGACAGAGAGGACAGGAAAATAAAAGCATTCCCTATCACAAGACCCTGGCAGATAGTTGCCCCCTTGTGACAACTCCGAATTCGTTTTATAAACCCCGTTGCATTGATATTTTGGAAACAACTATGGCACGATATCCAGGACGTGGAAGTTGGCATATGTGATTGGAAGGGAACAACCTGGGAAAAATGCACAAAGCACATGGTTTCCAGGAACAAAAAATAAGAGGAGAAAATATGGTTTTCTTTTTTATATGCAACTACAGCTGTGACAAAGGCGGGTTTTGTATAGAACATTGACGTCCAAGAACAAGGAAAATATTCTGGTCACAACACCCAGACATAAATATGTTCTCCAATAGAATTTCGAGATAGGGACCCCTACTATTGAAAATTCTTTCTTGCAAGGCGCAAACAAAAAGAAGGAAAAAAGGAATAACAACAAAATGATGGCACACAAACTTACCTGTCAATGACGGATGACAGAAGCGCGGCTCCAAAACTTGCAAACCGCAACAACGGGTCCAATAGCTTGCAAAGTTGAAGAACAGAAAACCAGTGAACAACCACGAAGAGGTCCAACTGCAACTGCAGGACCTCAACTTTTCAAAGTTGAATCAAACAACAACAAGCAGCATCGAATGAGCCAACGAACAAGCATCAATTAGTGAACCAATAATGCCGGTGAAGAACAATATTGCCCAATTTCACTGTAGACAACACCGCATCAAAAAATGGAACGAAACTGTATTGTAACACATCTGCACAATAAACATTTAATGCTGCGAGGCCTGTTAGGTAAACACTTAACACTGTCAGAACCGTCGAAGGGCATCGCACTATGCAAACATTTAAGAAACAATGCAGTGTGGAAGGCCTATTTACGTACACAACAATGCCAAAGACTCTTGAAGCACGCAACAATAAAGAAAAATCAAACATAATAATAGTAATAAATAATAATAATAATAATAATAACAATAGTACAACAAACAAACAAATATTTATAATTAACAAAACTTAGGATAAATTTAGCTAGCAGAAAATACTAAGACAAACATTCGAACTAATGCTAGCATTAATCCACCTTCGAGCAATGCATAAGAAAATATATGATTCAGAAAGACTGTATATGATCAAAAACTTTGGATATGCTAACATATAAAAATCAGTGTTTTTAGTTCCCTAGTTCCAACAATAGATATTATGCAAATATTTGTGGTCAAAGGAAAAACTAATATGAAGTCAATGAATTATCGATCCCTATAGTCACTCTATGCCTTCTGCAGGGACTAATAATACTCTCTGAATAATAAAATAAATAATATTTTATTATTGAATTGTTTCGAGTTATAATATTAATTTTACCATTTTTATTAAATTTTGTAAATTTATCGCTATTTAAATATAACAAATATGTTATTATTAAATTGAGTTTTTAACAATTTTTTTTTCTATATTGAATAAATGTTTTTTAGAAGTTAACAAAGATATATTGAATAAATGTTTTTTAGAAGTTAACCTAATCTATCAATTTATGTTAATTTAAATATAATAAATAAATTATAATTGGTTAAATACAATAAATACATTTTAATAAGATAAATATATATATTTTTTTAATAATAATAATTTTCTTTATTTTATTATTATTTCACAAATCAATATTTCTCATTTAATTATTTTAATGTAAAAATAATTGATTTTATAAAAAAAAAATAACAACATGGAAACACATCACATTAATATGTTTTTATGATGTTTAAATGTTTTACTTTTTAGATTTTTTTGTTGTTTAAAATCCATTTTTAAATGTAAAAATGAATTCAACATAAACCTTGGGACACTTGGATTATAGAAAATTTATAACTCAAATGTGCAGATCCAATCATTTCTGATCGAAAAAAAAGACCAAAAAGTAGAACATTTAAACTATTTTTTTTATTTAAATATTATTTCTTTCACATACCAATATTTACTATCTCATTTCTTTTGGCTTAAAAAAATTAAATTCTCTTTGTTTTTTTAATAATATGAAAACATATCACATCTTAACAAAATTATTTATTAAAGCAAGGTATAAATATTTTTAAAATATATATTTACTTTAAAAATATATTTGTTTATTTATTTTAATATGATTTTATTATTATGTTATATACATACCTAAATTATAATTTTATTTATTTTTTATCATTTTACACATCAACATTTCTCATATTTAAATTATAAAATATATGTAAGTAACATATTCTCTAAGTAACTCGGATGGGGTGCCATCTGGCCAGCGTCAGAAGACATCTGGAATGGAGTGGCTAGGGGAGTTATTAATCCCGACTGCCAGACCACTGCTCATAACCACCGAATGGCTCACACCCCGCGAACAGTAATGGTAGTACGCGTAGACAACTATGTAGGGTTAATGGCCCCTCGTGCAATCCATACCATGCGTACCAGGCCTAGGGAGGTTGTCAATTCGACTCTAATGGCTAGCCCTTCCATCAAGTTGTGGAGTACTAAGCGGGCAATTGCACTGGTGAACTCATCCTTTCCCCCTCCACATTTACTCATGCTCCTTGCCTCCTCTGAGCATTTTTTCACCGTCACCCTCTGCAACTGCGTTCGCTCTATTGCTCTCTCTAGATAACTTTTACCTTACCCTCTCATCACCCTGCTCCATTGCTTGGTCACCCTTTGCAACTGCGTTTGCTCCATTGCTCCATTGCTCTCTCTGGTGAACTTTTACCTTCCCCTTGGCCCTCACAAGATCTTTCTTTGCAATTTCACCTACGCCTCGGTTCTTTTGAGCTCTCCCGAGCATTTTCAAACCGCCTCTCCACCCTTATCCCTTGGCCTCTGCATTTTTTCCACCATGCCTAGAGAAAGGGGGAAGTCTAGGAGAGGTGCACAGTACTATAACACCCTCTCCAGGCATGACAAACTTTCCTCCTCCCAATTGACTCTCATTGGTTGTTTCTCTGGCCCTAGAAATAATAGCCAGGGGTTGTCAGTGTCGCCTTCGTCCTCCCCACACTCCTTCCATGGAAATAGCCCGGATAAGGAGGAAGTGCCACCACCGATCGAGCACATTCCTTTGCCCACTAGTCTTATGCCCCCCCCAAAATATAACCCACATGACTCGTTTTATGGCGATGACAACTACATGGTGGAGGAGGAAATCCCCCCAAGCTGGCAGGTGGAGTAGAACACGGTGGTCGTTGGCGAGGACAAGGAAGAGGAGTGACCTCAGCTTTGTTAAAATTGTCTCACCGAGGAGCACCTCCAATTTATCTTTGAAATTCAACAAAAACAAGATGATCATATGCACTCACAACGCATCCTCGACCAAAGAATGAACATTTTGTTCGATGCAATAGCGGGCGCTCCTGCAAAGACTCGATGCCCAAAGTGTGGCCAATGGTACACCCCTGTCTATAACATCCATGGCCGCCCGAGCTCGCCAGTGGAGTAAATCCTCCAAGTTTTTTTTCTTTGTTTGCTCTCGTTGCAGGCTTATGTTTTTGGATTATTCTAGTAGCAAACTAGATGGTCATAGTGGCCATTTTCATATTTTCCATACAGTTTTGTTCATGCAGCTAGAATGTATAATTTTGTTCAGTTAGTTTTGTTCATACAGTTTCAACTCATATAGTGATGTGTCAAACTTTGAGACTCTAATGAAGACCACTTGTTCTGGTTTCCCTTCTGTGGCAGAATAGGTGGCTAACACTTGGAAATGTATGGATAACAATTATTATTAATACAAGGACCTTTTTATTTACAAAAAAAAAAAAAA
>ML784206.1:981830-994186 GCA_009831015.1 Picea engelmannii | reverse complement strand
TTGGGGATATTAAAATAATGTCATGGATACATTCTCATTGAAACCTAAATAATGGAAATGATATGTGGATGACACCAGCATAATATGGTCACACAGAAGGGAGAAATCAAAATATTTCTTGAACGATCCCAATAGCCAGTTGGACTACATAAATTTTACAATGGATATTGAGGAACACTAATTCCTTCAATTCCTATATTTCCCGGTGACGAAGAAAGAAGATAGATATCTTATACACCAATTAAATAAAAAAAAACTCACACGGATCTAGATACTTGCATGCTCACTCACACCATCATCTTGCCCAAATATTTGGTGTCCTAAACAATATTTCTGCCCATGTGCTTAGCATATATGACAATGATCACCTAGGAAATGAACTTGAACCTCCTACAAATCTTTTTAGAGTGAATGACTACAAGGATACTTTGATACAAAAAAAATTCAGAAATGTGCATAAATGACCTCGCAATAGAAAAATAGACGAAAATAGAACATCAAAGGTTACTATTATATCTATAAAAGGTGTTATTAATGAAATTGTGAGGCTTCTCAAAAGAAAGAAGATGAGCATTGTTTTCTCCCCCCAAAACATGATTGTTAAAATGCTTGATTGAGAAAAAGATTCTCCAAACATAAAAAAGGGTAATGGTTTCTACTTAATCCCTTGCTCTCCTAGAAGATAATATATCGAGGAGACATTAGGTCAGGGAATACTAGGATAAAGGAGAACCAAACAATGATTATGTGGAATCATATAAAAAAAGTCTTCTTTATTTGAGTGCTCAAATATGACAAAACATGATATATCTATTTTGAGAAAATGAATGTAACTTCTTCAATCGATCACTATAATAAAAGAGAAATAAGAGAGGTAGTGGAAATTGAAAAGCATGACAATAAGTTAAATAGAGAAAATGGGTTAAAAGTTAGTGACACCTTGAAACCAATAAGCTAGGATAGAATTAATTTTGTTTTTGCGATCTCTCTTTATATTGTATCACTATAATGCAAATCAAAGAAGAATTAGAGTCGACATTGCTTGTACATGTTTTTTGTAATGAAAGACATGTATTTATTGTTTTAAAAGTACCTTTGCTTTCTTCTAGCTCCCGATGATGAAATCCACTTTAGGATTTTGAAATGTCGAGTTTGTTATAAACCCTGCCCATGAAAATTCCTCTACTTAGCTTACTCCATTATATATTGCGATACAACAAGATTTTATGACCTTCCAACAAGATCCCATGTATATATTATTATTATTAATGATAATAAGACAAAATTCAATATTATACACTTGCATCCCCCTTAATATTGACTTAGGGGTAAGGAAGGGACATTATGATAACCCCCCCTTAATGACAACTTTCTTAATCACTCTCAATAAACAATGCGGGTAAATAATAAGAATGCCCACATGTAGGGTCAACTTATGAGCCCCACTAATATCCATGATATGTCTATTTTATTCCTACCCAAAATCGAAAAAACATTTGTTTCTTAGATAAGTGGTAGTGTTATAGTATTTTGAATCTCATTTTGTAATACTATGGCCCTTAAAGGGTAGTATTGTGTTGCAGTAAGAAACTAAGTGTCAAAGAAGATTTTGTTAATTTCATTAGAGAGGTCTATGGTGGTTTTGAACACCATTACAAAGATTATAGATATGAGATAGGAAAGCTTGCTAATTTTCTACATTAATTTTCCATCTAAAGTGGTTTTAATATATTGAAAATGTAGTGTATGGTTTTGTTAATCTTTTATGTAGTTTAATGCACCATGATAAAAACAAGAAGAAAGATTGGTTGTTCTCATTTGTTTATATTTATAATCAAGAACAAGATAGAAGGGGGTGCAAATAATGGCTATTAATGATCCATGATCTCTCTAGCTCTCCCATTGCAGTTGCATCCACGACCTTCACTTGGTTCTGATTAGGTAAGCCTCTCTAATCTCAATGATTGGCTCATTATTATACCCAACCAAAAGGGGAAGACACTTAGAGACCATGTGATTACTTGGAAGGTTGGGGAGAATGAGTGAGTGGTGGTGGATTAAGGTGTAAATTTAAGCTTAGGGTATATGGTGGTGTTCAACTCGAATGGGAAATGGATTTTTGCTAGAAGAAATTGTTTTCAATGCTTAGTGCTCATGAGGGTTCAAACTTGTTTTCAATGCTTAGTGTTCATGAGGGTTCAAACTTATTAGCTTAGGGAAAGTAAGAATCTATTTATGGCTGAATTATTTTACATTGTTGTTTTCCCATCACTATATTGATCATATTGAAAAAACATTCATGCACATATTTTTTGAACTTTAAAAGTTCCCATGAATATTATGTTGCCAATTAATCCATAGATGATTGTTAACACACTATTTTTTGACATGATTCTTTTAATTCACATGTACCTAATACTTTTTCTCTTGCAAATGTGGGTGAAGGTTTCTCTGTTGCATTTCATTGTTGATAGTGGAAGCCAAAAGAACCTAATATAAAATAGTTCATCAAGCAGTTGGATTTGATGACAAGACCACATACATATCCATACGACATTGGGTAACTCAATCAAAGATGGGATCTTTGTGTTAGCCAATAGTGCCACCCTCCCTATGGAATCATGTCCTTCAAGGATGAGGTATTGTGTGATGTTTCCCAACATGAAGTTTGTGATGTTATTTTAGGCCAACCATATATGTGGAAACACCATGCTATATATAATTATATACCTCATAGTGTCATTGTTTTTTTGGGAAGACAATTGTACAAGATACTATAGGTAGATCCACCTATAAAAATTTATTTGGTCTCAACTAAGTAGTGCAGGAAGGTCATCTCCTAGATTTGGAAAAATTTCCTCTTCATGGTTCTCTCTCAAAGTGAAAATAAGGTTACAACCACATCCATGGCCTTCACACATAGATTCTCTATGCAGTGAAAGCAAGTGGACAAATTCGTGGAAGAATATTGAGACATCTTCACCTAACCTGCCGGGGTGCCTCTGCACTGTCAAGTCAAGCATTAAATCGATTTGATATCTGGCATGACTTTACCTAATGGACCAATATATCGACGCTCTCTCCTAGGAAATGTGGAAATCAACTTCCAGATTCAAGCACCACTCCAAAAAAGGCACATTTGACCAATCTCCTCACCCTGCGTAAGCCCAATTATGCTTGTGGAGAAGAAATATGGGACCTGGAGAATCTGTAATGATTACAGAGATATAAACAAAATCACATTCAGGCATTAGTACCCAATTCCCCAAATTGACGAAATTCTCAACCAACTCAAGGGAGCCAAGTACTCTAGTAAGATTGATCTTAATTTTGAATACCACTAGGTCCCAATAGAATTGATTGATGTATGGAATATTTCTTTAAAGTTTAAATAAGGTCTTTTCAAGTGGTTGGTTATGCCCTTTGGCTTGACGAATGCCCTAACAAATTTCATGAGTTTGATGGACGACATGTTACAACCTTTCACCAATTCCTTTGTGTTTGTATATATGGATGACATCCTCATCTTCAATAAGAGTTGGGAAGAACACTTGCAGCACATTCATAAGTTACTCCACACTCTGTGAAAACACAAGCTATAAGCTAACTTAGAGAAATTCTCATTCAGCATGAACATGGTCCAATACCTCAGATACATTGTATATGAGCATGGTGTTTATGTGGATCCATCCAAGATCCAATTCATCCATGAGTAGACATCCTCAACAACACTAACCGAGGTTTGGATCTTCTTAGGCCTTGTCGACTTCTATCATAGATTCATGTTGGGGTTTTCTCATATTGCATGGTCCCCGAACAAAGTGACCAAGGGTGGATGCAAAGCCAAATTTTTGTGGGATATATCACAACAGAAAGAATTTCATAATATAAAAATCGTTTATGCTCAACCTCGGTGCTTGTATTACCCAATATGAAACATCCTTTTGAGATTGAGATAGATGCTTCAAACTATGTTGTTGGTGTTTTTCTCACTCACCACAGTCATCTAGTGGCCTATCATAGTGAGACACTCTCAAATGTCATCCATAAGTACCCAACATATGACAAAGAAATGTATTATATTGTACAATCCTGCCTCCAATGGAAGCATTAGATTCTAAGGAATGCGATAGTCATCCATATGAATTATAAGCATTTGTGGTTCATGCAAACACAAAGTAAATCACATAATGATTGTCATAAAAAGTGGACCACACACTTGTAGTAGTTTCACATCAACATTAAATATAAGCAAGGGATAACCAACCACATTGTTGACTACCTCATTCAACCTCTTGTTGCATCTCTAACCACGGTGCTCGATTCTTGCAGACATGAGACCTTCGGTTGGTCCCAACTGTATGATAATTATCTTGACTTTCCTCGACCTACCATATGTTGGGAACATGAACGGTCATTTCTGACTTTCATCTTCAGGATGGAATGTTATTCCATATGGGTCATCTCTTTGTCTCTTCAAGCAAGGATGTGAAGTTGGTTTGGGAATCCCACTGCAGTCGAGTGAAAGGACACTTTGGTGTGGATAAGACAATGAAAGTACTATAGAATTATTTCTATTGGTTGAAGCTTCAACATGATGTTAGTAAGTATATCAGAACCTGCATTGCCTGCTCCATCACAAATCCATCCATTAAGAAACAAGGATTGTACAATGCTCTGTATACTCTCGACGAGACCTAGGAATCCGTATTTATGGACTACATGTTAGGTCTCTCCT
Organism: Picea engelmannii; assembly: GCA_009831015.1. Classification (NCBI taxonomy): domain Eukaryota; kingdom Viridiplantae; phylum Streptophyta; class Pinopsida; order Pinales; family Pinaceae; genus Picea; species Picea engelmannii. The sequence continues at coordinate 989,448 of ML784206.1, read as the reverse complement.
CAACCAAGCATGGAAATGATTGTATATTCCTAGATTTTGATTGATTCTCTAAGATGTCCATTTTGACAACCTACAAGAAGAGTATCATAGTCGAGGCCATTGCCAAGATATTCTTTGAGCATGTGTGGGTACACTTTGGACTACCAAATACCATCATTTCAGATCGAGACAATAGGTTCTTGAGTACATTTTAGTTGATCCTCTTGTCACTACAGGACATCAAGCTCACCAAATCCACTACCTTCCACCCTTAAATAGATGGAAAGATAGAGGTCATAAATAGAATGATCATGATTTCACATGTACAAATCCAATCATCCATGCACATGGGATGAGATCCTTCCCTATGTTCAACATAGCTATAATAGATCCCTCCATATATCGACTGACCAAAACCTTTTTTAGATGGTCCTAGGATTTCAACCATTGGGACCCATTGATGCAACACTTCCCCTTCCGTACATATAGGAAGAATATTCCCATTCTCAATCCGAGGTCGACAAAGCCACCAAATTCATTGAATGGATTCATGACATCCACCAACAGGTCCATGATATTTTACAGAAATCCAATGCTAAGTACAAGTAGCGCCATGATCAACATCGAGTTCCACACAAGTTTCAGGTGGGATACAAGTTTTGGTTTCATTTTCATAAAGACCACCTTACATGAACCCATTAGAATCTATGTCCACCTCGATATGGACCTTAAATCACCACCAAAGATATGGGAAATATTGATTTTGAGTTAAGTATTCCCCCCTTCTTTGGCTTGCAACCAATATTCAATGTGGACCTCCTTCAACCATATTTTTCACCTATTGAACACATCGGAGGTGGAAGAGAAGCTGACACCCACAAATCTCAACCTTGACTACATGGAATAGAAAACCATTGATCAGATAATGGAAACACTAATTAAGGGAACTAACCAATACAAGATCCAACTCTATTAGGTTGTCAAATCATGAAAGCTACTGCACTAAGGGAAGTGGCTCACCAAGCGTCAAGTTCAATAGAAATTTCCCCATTTATGGAGGTACTTAACGTAATGGATATCATTTTTTCCTAAGAGGGGAGGACTGGTCTAGGTGGACATCGGTGACCACTGACCTATTCCACTCGCTCAAAACACATTTTCCATATTGGCAGTTTTCTACAGGATTTTTATGGTCTTGAATTTCCAGGTCCATTTGGAGGCCCTAAACAACATTTTTTCTGTGTGACAATGCCCAGTAGATAGCCAAAGGAATGTACTAGACCATTCATAATGTGCAGTTCTTGGCTAAACCTTTTCGATGGGCTACTGAGTGCCTCAAATGGAGATCATATGCAAATGTTACGTCCACAGGAAGTTAACATATCAACTGACTACATTGGGGCCCACAAACCTTTTATAATTTCATCTTCTGGGGTTAGGGTTTTGGATTTTTAGGGTTTTCCCATTGATGCTTTATGTTAAAATTCCTTTTAGCCTCATTGTAATCACTTCTTGCGAATGCATGTACTTGTCACATCTCTTCTCATATATAAGTTGGCACCATTCTAGCGAGTTCATTTCACTTTGCACTTTTACATTTCCTACATATTTCATTCATTAATAAAAATCAAGTGTTACTGTATCTTTTTGTTTCTGTCATATTTTTTTGTTTCTTTCTGTTCCCTCATAAATCTGGATAAAAAATACTAAACAAATATTGAATCCTGTGAAAATTGGAAAGCACCTCAATTTCCACTAAATTCTTTATGTGAGGTACTAGATGTCCAAAACCATTACTAAACATGTTGAAATGGGGTTTGTACTTGTGACAATTTAAGCTATATTTCATTTTATAGGGATGATTATATAACTCTTGAGGATATGTTCCCATATAGAAATATATCAATAAGAAATTATTCCATGAGTGATAATACCATATTTGAGCAAACTTATGGCATTCCAATGGGGTATCCTTTTTCACCTACCATGGAAAATATTTTTATGGAAAATTTCGAAAATAATTTTATGGATACACTCTCATTGAAACCTAAATAATGGAAATGATATGTGGATGACACCAACATAATATGGCCACACAGAAGGGAGAAATCAAAATATTTCTTGAACGATCCCAATAGCCAGTTGGACTACATAAATTTTACAATGGAGATTGAGCAACACTAATTCCTTCAATTCCTATATTTCTCGGTGATGAAGAAAGAATATAGATCTCTTAAACACCAAGTAAATCGAAAAAGGATCGCATGGATCTAGATACATGCATGCTCACTCACACCATCATCTTGCCCAAAAATTTGGTGTCCTAAACAATCTTTCTACCCATGTGCTTAGCATCTCTGAGAATGATCACCTAGGAAATGAACTTGAACCTCCTAGAAAGGTTTTTAGGTGAATGACTACAAGGATACTTTGATAGAAAAATTTTTTAGGAGAGTGCAGAAATGACCTCACAATAGAAAAATAGATGAAAATAGAACATCGATGGTTACTATTATAAGTATAGTCATCCATATGAATTATAAGCATCTGCGGTTCATGCAAACACAAAGTAAATCACATAATGATTGTCATAAAAAGTGGACCACACACTTGTAGTAGTTTCACATCAACATTAAATATAAGCAAGGGATCACCAAAAACATTGTTGACTACCTCAGTCAACCTCTTGTTGCATCTCTAACCACGGTGCTTGATTCTTGCAGACATGAGACCTTCGGTTGGTCCCAACTCTATGATAATTATCTTGACTTTCCTCGACCTACCATATGTTGGGAACAGGAACGGTCATTTCTGACTTTCATCTTCAGGATGGAATGTTATTCCATATGGGTCATCTCTTTGTCTCTTCAAGCAAGGATGTAAAGTTGGTTTGGGAATCCCACTACAGTCGAGTGAAAGGACACTTGGTGCGGATAAGGCAGTGAAAGTACTATAGAATTATTTCTATTGGTTGAAGCTTCAACATGATGTTAGTAAGTATATCAGAACCTGCATTGCCTGCTCCATCACAAAGCCATCCATTAAGAAAAAGGATTGTACAACCCTCTGTATACTCTCGACGGGACCTAGGAATCCGTATTTATGGACTACATGTTAGGTCTCTCCTCAACCAAGCATGGAAATGACTGTATATTCCTAGATTTTGATTGATTCTCTAAGATGTCCATTCTGACAACCTGCAAGAAGAGTATCACAGTCGAGGCCATTGCCAAGATCTTCTTTGAGCATGTGTGGGTACACTTTGGACTACCAAATACCATCATTTCAGATCGAGACAATATGTTCTTGAGTACATTTTAGTTGATCCTCTTGTCACTACTGGACATCAAGCTCACCAAATCCACTGCCTTCCACCCTTAAATAGATGGAAAGATAGAGTTCATAAATAGAATGATCATGATTTCACATGTACAAATCCAATCATCCATGCACATGGGATAGATCCTTCCCTATGTTCAACATAGCTATAATAGATCCCTCCATATATCGACTGACCAAAACCTTTTTTAGATGGTGTTAGGATTTCAACCATTGGGACCCATTGATTCAACACTTCCCCTTCCGTACATATATGAAGAATATTCCCATTCTCAATCCGAGGTCGATAAAGCCACCAAATTCATTGAATGGATTCATGACATCCACCAACAGGTCCATGATATTTTACAGAAATCCAATGCTAAGTACAAGTTTCACACAAGTTTCAGGTGGGATACAAGTTTTGGTTGCATTTTCATAAAGACCACCTTACAGGAACCCATTAGAATCTATGTCCACTTCGATATGGACCTTAAATCATCACCAAGGCTATGGGAAACATTGATTTTGAGTTAATTATTCCCCACTTCTTTGGCTTGCAACCAATATTCAATGTGGACCTCCTTCAACCATATTTTTCACCTATTGAACACATTGGAGGTGGAAGAGCAGCTGACACCCACAAATCTCAACCTTGACTGCATGGAATAGAAAACCATTGATCGGATAATGGAAACACCAATTAAGGGAACTAACCAATACAAGATCCAACTCTATTAGGTTGTCAAATCATGAAAGCTACTGCACTAAGGGAAGTGGCTCACCAAGCGTCAAGTTCAATAGAAATTTCCCCATTTATGGAGGTACTTAACGTAATGGAGATCGTTTTTTCCTAAGAGGGGAGGACTGGTCTAGGTGGACATCAGTGACCACTGACCTATTCCACTCGCTCAAAACACATTTTCCATATTGGCAGTTTTCTACGGGATTTTTATGGTCTTGAATTTCCAGGTCCATTTGGAGGCCCTAAACAACATTTTTTCGGTGTGACAATGCCCAGTAGATAGCCAAAGGAATGTACTAGACCATTCATAATGTGAAGTTCTTGGCTAAACCTTTTCGATGGGCTACCGAGTGCCCCAAATGGAGATCATATGCAAATGTTACGTCCACGGGAAGTTAACATATAACCTGACTACATTGGGGCCCACAAACCTTTTATAATTTCATCTTCTGGGGTTAGGGTTTTGGACTTTTAGGGTTTTCCCATTGACTCTTTATGTTAAAATTCCTTTTAGCCTCATTGTAATCACTTCTTGCGAATGCATGTACTTGTCACATCTCTTCTCATATATAAGTTGGCACCATTATAGCGAGTTCATTTCACTTTGCATTTTTACATTTCCTACACATTTCATTCATTAATAAAAATCAAGTGTTATTCTATCTTTTTGTTTCTTTCATATTTTTTGTTTCTTTCTGTTCCCTCATAAATATGGATAAAAAATACTAAACAAATATTGAATCCTGTGAAAATTGGAAAGCACCTCAATTTCCACTAAATTCTTTATGTGAGGTACTAGATGTCCAAAACCATTACTAAACATGTTGAAATGGGGTTTGTACTTGTGACAATTTAAGCTATATTTCATTTTATAGGGATGATTATATAACTCTTGAGGATATGTTCCCATATAGAAATATATCAATAAGAAATTATGCCATGAGTGATAATACCATATTTGAGCAAACTTATGGCATTCCAATGGGGTATCCTTTTTCACCTACCATGGAAAATATTTTTATGGAAAATTTCGAAAATAATTTCATGGATACACTCTCGTTGAAACCTAAATAATTGAAATGATATGTGGATGACACCAACATAATATGGCCACACAGAAGGGAGAAATCAAAATATTTCTTGAACGATCCCAATAGCTAGTTGGACTACATAAATTTTACAATGGATATTGAGCAACACTAATTCCTTCAATTCCTATATTTCTCGGTGACGAAGAAAGAATATAGATCTCTTAAACACCAAGTAAATCGAAAAAGGATCACACGGATCTAGATACATGCATGCTCACTCATGCCATCATCTTGCCCAAAATTTTGGTGTCCTAAACAATCTTTCTACCCATGTGCTTAGCATCTCTGAGAATGATCACCTAGGAAATGAACTTGAACCTCCTACAAAGGTTTTTAGGTGAATGACTACAAGGATACTTTGATAGAAAAAAAATTCAGGAGAGTGCAGAAATGACCTCACAATAGAAAAATAGATGAAAATAGAACATCGATGGTTACTATTATAAGTATAGAAGGTGTTACTAATTAAATTGTGAGGCTTCTCAAAAGAAAGAAGATCAACATTGCTTTCTCCCCCCAAAACATGATTGTTAAAATGCTTGATTGGGCAAAAGATTCTCCAAACATAAAAAAGGGTAGTGGTTTCTACTTAATCACTTGCTATCCTATAAGATAATATATCGAGGAGACATTAGGTCAAGGAATACTAGGATAAAGGATCGCCAAACAATGATTATGTGGAATCGTATAAAAAAGTCTTCTTTAGTTGAGTGCTCAAATATGACAGAACACCAGATCTATTTTGAGAAAATGAATGTAATTTCTTCAATCGATCACTAAAATAAAAGAAAAATAAGAGAGGTAGTGGAAATTGAAAAGCATGACAATAAGTTAAATAGAGAAAATGGGTTAAAAATCAGTGACACCTTGAAACCAATAAGCTAGGACATAATTAATTTTGTTTTTGCGATCTCTCTTTATATTGTATCCCTTTAATGAAAATCAAATTAGAATTAGAGCCGACCTTGCTTGTACATGTTTTTTTGTAATGAAAGACATGTATTTATTGTTTTAAAAGTACCTTTTCTTTCTTCTAGATCCTGATGATGAACTCCACTTTAGGAGTTTGAAATGTCGATTTTGTTTTAAACACTGCGCGGGAAAATTGCTCTACTTAGCTAATCCCAATATATATTGGGATACAAGAAGAGTTTATGACCTTCCAACAAGATCCCATGTATATATTATTAATGATAATAAGACCAAATTCAATATTATAGACTCACATCCCCCTTAATATTGACTTAGGGGTAAGGAATGGACATTATGATAACCCCCCTTAATGACAAATTTCTTGATCACTCTCAATAAACAATGCAGATAAATAATAAGAATTCCCACATGTAGGGTCAACTTATGAGCCCAACTAATATCCATGATATGTCTATTTTATTCCAACCCCAAATTGAAACAACATTTGTTTCTTAGATAAGTGGCAGTGTTATAGTATTTTGAATCTCATTTTGTAATGCTATGGCCCTTAAAGGGTAGCATTGCCTTGTAGCAAAAAGCTAAGTGTCAAAGGAAATTTTGGTGATTTCATTAAAGGGGTTTATGGTGGTTTTGAACACCATTAGACACATTATAGATATGAGATATGAAATCTTGCTAATTTTCTACATTAGTTTTCGATCTAAAGTGGTTTTAATATATTGAAAATGTAGTGTATGATTTTTGTAATCTTTTATGTAGTTTAATGAACCATGATAAAAACAAGAAGAAATGTTGGTTGTTCTCATTTGTTGATTTTTAGAATCAAGAACAAGATAGAAGGGGGTCCAGATAGTAATGATTCATGATCTCTCTAGCTCTCCCATTGCAGTTGCATCCATGGCCTTCACTTGGTTCTGATTTGGTAAACCTCTCTAATCTCAATGCTTGACTCATTATTATACCCAAGAGAAAGACAATTAGAGACCATGGGATTAATTGGAAAGTTGGGGAGAATGAGTGAGTGGTGGAGGATTAGGGTGTAAATTTAAGCTTATGGTATATGGTGGTGTTCAACTCGAATGGAAAATGGATTTTTGATAAGAGAATTTGTTTTCAATGCTTAGTGCTCATAAGTGTTCAAACTTATTAACTTAGAAAAAAACAAGAATCTATTTATGATTGAATTATTTTACATTGTTATTTTCCCATCGTTATGTTAAGAATATTGAAAAGATTTTCATACACATATTTTTTAAACTTTAAAAGTTCCCATGAAAAGATTTTCATGCACATATTTTTTAAACTTCAAAAGTTCCCATGAACATTATGTTGCCAAGGTTAACACGTTATTTTGTGACATGATTATTTTAATTCACATGTACCTAATACTTTTTGCAACTAAATGTATCTTTTTTTTTTTGTTTGTTAATTTGTGCAGGACCTGCGATTAACCTGTGGCTTGAGAAACCGCGACTCAGGGGCATCTAATCCGTCAAAATCACCCGGGGATCGCACCCGGCCTGAGCCACACCAACCCTTAACATGGTTGGAT
>ML784206.1:956738-967775 GCA_009831015.1 Picea engelmannii | reverse complement strand
TTAGGGCATTCGTCAAGCCAAAGGGCATAACCAACCACTTGAAAAGACCTTATTTAAACTTTAAAGAAATATTCCATACATCAATCAATTCTATTGGGACCTAGTGGTATTCAAAATTAAGATCAATCTTACTAGAGTACTTGGCTCCCTTGAGTTGGTTGAGAATTTCGTCAATTTGGGGAATTGGGTACTAATGCCTGAATGTGATTTTGTTTATATCTCTGTAATCATTACAGATTCTCCAGGTCCCATATTTCTTCTCCACAAGCATAATTGGGCTTACGCAGGGTGAGGAGATTGGTCAAATGTGCCTTTTTTGGAGTGGTGCTTGAATCTGGAAGTTGATTTCCACATTTCCTAGGAGAGAGCGTCGATATATTGGTCCATTAGGTAAAGTCATGCCAGATATCAAATCGATTTAATGCTTGACTTGACAGTGCAGAGGCACCCCGGCAGGTTAGGTGAAGATGTCTCAATATTCTTCCACGAATTTGTCCACTTGCTTTCACTGCATAGAGAATCTATGTGTGAAGGCCATGGATGTGGTTGTAACCTTATTTTCACTTTGAGAGAGAACCATGAAGAGGAAATTTTTCCAAATCTAGGAGATGACCTTCCTGCACTACTTAGTTGAGACCAAATAAATTTTTATAGGTGGATCTACCTATAGTATCTTGTACAATTGTCTTCCCAAAAAAACAATGACACTATGAGGTATATAATTATATATAGCATGGTGTTTCCACATATATGGTTGGCCTAAAATAACATCACAAACTTCATGTTGGGAAACATCACACAATACCTCATCCTTGAAGGACATGATTCCATAGGGAGGGTGGCACTATTGGCTAACACAAAGATCCCATCTTTGATTGAGTTACCCAATGTCGTATGGATATGTATGTGGTCTTGTCATCAAATCCAACTGCTTGATGAACTATTTTATATTAGGTTCTTTTGGCTTCCACTATCAACAATGAAATGCAACAGAGAAACCTTCACCCACATTTGCAAGAGAAAAAGTATTAGGTACATGTGAATTAAAAGAATCATGTCAAAAAATAGTGTGTTAACAATCATCTATGGATTAATTGGCAACATAATATTCATGGGAACTTTTAAAGTTCAAAAAATATGTGCATGAATGTTTTTTCAATATGATCAATATAGTGATGGGAAAACAACAATGTAAAATAATTCAGCCATAAATAGATTCTTACTTTCCCTAAGCTAATAAGTTTGAACCCTCATGAACACTAAGCATTGAAAACAAGTTTGAACCCTCATGAGCACTAAGCATTGAAAACAATTTCTTCTAGCAAAAATCCATTTCCCATTCGAGTTGAACACCACCATATACCCTAAGCTTAAATTTACACCTTAATCCACCACCACTCACTCATTCTCCCCAACCTTCCAAGTAATCACATGGTCTCTAAGTGTCTTCCCCTTTTGGTTGGGTATAATAATGAGCCAATCATTGAGATTAGAGAGGCTTACCTAATCAGAACCAAGTGAAGGTCGTGGATGCAACTGCAATGGGAGAGCTAGAGAGATCATGGATCATTAATAGCCATTATTTGCACCCCCTTCTATCTTGTTCTTGATTATAAATATAAACAAATGAGAACAACCAATCTTTCTTCTTGTTTTTATCATGGTGCATTAAACTACATAAAAGATTAACAAAACCATACACTACATTTTCAATATATTAAAACCACTTTAGATGGAAAATTAATGTAGAAAATTAGCAAGCTTTCCTATCTCATATCTATAATCTTTGTAATGGTGTTCAAAACCACCATAGACCTCTCTAATGAAATTAACAAAATCTTCTTTGACACTTAGTTTCTTACTGCAACACAATACTACCCTTTAAGGGCCATAGTATTACAAAATGAGATTCAAAATACTATAACACTACCACTTATCTAAGAAACAAATGTTTTTTCGATTTTGGGTAGGAATAAAATAGACATATCATGGATATTAGTGGGGCTCATAAGTTGACCCTACATGTGGGCATTCTTATTATTTACCCGCATTGTTTATTGAGAGTGATTAAGAAAGTTGTCATTAAGGGGGGGTTATCATAATGTCCCTTCCTTACCCCTAAGTCAATATTAAGGGGGATGCAAGTGTATAATATTGAATTTTGTCTTATTATCATTAATAATAATAATATATACATGGGATCTTGTTGGAAGGTCATAAAATCTTGTTGTATCGCAATATATAATGGAGTAAGCTAAGTAGAGGAATTTTCATGGGCAGGGTTTATAACAAACTCGACATTTCAAAATCCTAAAGTGGATTTCATCATCGGGAGCTAGAAGAAAGCAAAGGTACTTTTAAAACAATAAATACATGTCTTTCATTACAAAAAACATGTACAAGCAATGTCGACTCTAATTCTTCTTTGATTTGCATTATAGTGATACAATATAAAGAGAGATCGCAAAAACAAAATTAATTCTATCCTAGCTTATTGGTTTCAAGGTGTCACTAACTTTTAACCCATTTTCTCTATTTAACTTATTGTCATGCTTTTCAATTTCCACTACCTCTCTTATTTCTCTTTTATTATAGTGATCGATTGAAGAAGTTACATTCATTTTCTCAAAATAGATATATCATGTTTTGTCATATTTGAGCACTCAAATAAAGAAGACTTTTTTTATATGATTCCACATAATCATTGTTTGGTTCTCCTTTATCCTAGTATTCCCTGACCTAATGTCTCCTCGATATATTATCTTCTAGGAGAGCAAGGGATTAAGTAGAAACCATTACCCTTTTTTATGTTTGGAGAATCTTTTTCTCAATCAAGCATTTTAACAATCATGTTTTGGGGGGAGAAAACAATGCTCATCTTCTTTCTTTTGAGAAGCCTCACAATTTCATTAATAACACCTTTTATAGATATAATAGTAACCTTTGATGTTCTATTTTCGTCTATTTTTCTATTGCGAGGTCATTTATGCACATTTCTGAATTTTTTTTGTATCAAAGTATCCTTGTAGTCATTCACTCTAAAAAGATTTGTAGGAGGTTCAAGTTCATTTCCTAGGTGATCATTGTCATATATGCTAAGCACATGGGCAGAAATATTGTTTAGGACACCAAATATTTGGGCAAGATGATGGTGTGAGTGAGCATGCAAGTATCTAGATCCGTGTGAGTTTTTTTTTATTTAATTGGTGTATAAGATATCTATCTTCTTTCTTCGTCACCGGGAAATATAGGAATTGAAGGAATTAGTGTTCCTCAATATCCATTGTAAAATTTATGTAGTCCAACTGGCTATTGGGATCGTTCAAGAAATATTTTGATTTCTCCCTTCTGTGTGACCATATTATGCTGGTGTCATCCACATATCATTTCCATTATTTAGGTTTCAATGAGAATGTATCCATGACATTATTTTAATATCCCCAAGCAGAGCCCCAGTTGTAATTATGAATTGTAAACATGTTTGATAGGCTGGTGAGCTAAGTTATAATAAGCTAGGAGGCTTATGTGATGATTAGGCCAAAGAGCCTAGATGAAAAGTCTAGTGAGGATATTATTGTATATGTGTAAATACTCATATACTTAATATAAATACATCACTATGTGTAGACTAACCACGATAAAAGAGAATGGGGGACTAATCTCCACTAGGTAGGGAAAGGGAGGGGGCTAAGAGGATAGGAAAAGGGGTTAAGCTAGAGGGCTTACCTCTAAGGGAATACTATTACATTATTAATTCCTTAACAGACTAATGTTTGGGAAATAAATCCAATTACCCTAAGTTCCTTTGGGGAGAGGAACGAACTCCAAGTGGAGAGGAACGCGCTTCATGAGCGCCATGTGTCAGCTCAGGAACATGCAATTATAAGTGGGAATTATTACTGTTTTGGGAGCTTCTGACCATTCTTCCCAGGCACTCACACACTCACGCACTAAGACATGACCTCCATTATCAACCTTTGAACAAGCACGCACCTCTAAAACCTGCAGTCATTGAGATATCCTATGTAGTTCATGTGAAGTCGGGCACACATGTATTTTTCTGAGCCCGTGTTGTGTCTTAGCGGTTGGCTATTGCTGCCAACACAATTCCTTGGTTGAGCATGGCTTGTTGCCATATTCTATGTACTTACCTATTTTTGGTTGTTACAATCACCTATGCGTTAGCCGAATGTTGTTGTTGTATTTCATTAAGAGTTGGTTTGAAGAAGCAGGTTGTCAGACCTGTGCGCTACTCTCTCCAGGTGAGAGAGATTTTGTTGTGATTGAAGAAGAAGGTTGTTATACCTGTGATTAACTCTCTCCAGGTGAGAGATTTTTCTTGGGGAAGTGAGTTCTCTTGGAGGGAGTCCAGTAGCAGCTACAGAGCTCTGAGAATTCCTTATTCGGCTTGTTGTTGAAGCTCAAGGAAAGGGAGGTGTAGCAGGCACTGGACTGTTGGACAGTGATGGTGTACACTCCTGGGGTGGGACAGGAATGTGGGGAATGAGAGTCTATGAGTTGTGGGCGTAAGTGAATCCTTGGACGAAATCGTTCTTGTTGTACTGTGTAGTTCCCGTAGCCTTAGTCGAGCCTAGGAATCCCTTTACCTGGGTGTAGTTTAGTCCCAGCTCGAGGGTGACCCATTGTTGAGAGTGATGAGTAGCGTGGTCTATGGCTGGGAGGTTCACGGAAGGTCTGCACATAGTTGGTGGTATTCTATTAAAATATAAGTACCATGTTTATGTTCATTTACATGTTGTGTATTTGTACATGTGTTATAATTGATGAGTAATGCCTGTATATGTTGTATGTGTAGGCTTATTGTTATTTCCACATTAATCTGTGTATTAGCATAACATGTTGTTTGTTTATGTTTATATATATGCACATGATAATTGTCATTTCTATGAGGTAGCATGTCCTAGCCTAGGTGGCCTGGATGTGTATGATGTTTCAGCAAGAATATCTGTGTGGAATAGCCCAACAGGTTATGGTTGTGTATGCTACAAATTGATATCTAAATGGTATCAGAGCAGAAAAGAAAAGATACAATCATTGGTTGTGTTTCCCGACAGGGGTATGATGATCAGGGACCTGACCAAATGGTATCAGAGCTAAGTGAAACGTCCAAGAAGTATTGTTTCCCATCTTGTTGGTGGTTGGGGACAATACAAAATTTTATCAGAGCCATGGTTTCAACACTGAGCCTGGATGGGCCATGTAAGTGGAAGTTGAATCAAAATTTTCGGAAAGGAATTGTTTTCGAAATGGACAAAATTCAAGTTCAAAGCCAAGGTTTCAAAACTGAACCTAGATGGGCTGTGTATGAGTAAATGGAAGTTACAAAGTGCCAGAAGGGCGTTGAAATAATACTTGGACTATGTTCGGAAACACAGGAGGTGTAACAAGTTTAAGAAATGGCCATAGGGAAAGAAATCACAACATTCGTGGTGTTGGACCATTAGATCTGGGTGAGAGAAAGATAAGTCATCAGATCAAGCGAAGACTAAGTCATGACCATCATATATCATTGAAGGGATATCAACGATGGGGAACCATTGCAAAAATCGCAAGAGAAATTAAAGTGTGAGCAAGTTGAGTTCCACAATCACTCCAGACCCTTGATCTTCACGATCCATTAAAACATGACTATCGATCTTGAAAAGTGAGATAAGAACCCAAAGGTTAATTCGAGGTCATAGCTCTCGGTCACATGTAGAGAAGATAGAGCGAACTTCATGCATTTCCTGTCCGTCGATCCAAACAGAAGACACGTTTCAGAATATCGACTTGTTCAAGAGTTCAAAGTTCAGGAGAAATGGAGTGTGTTGATGCACAAACTCCCAAAGTCCCAAAGTCCAAAGTTAGTCTGGACAGTTCATTGCAGGAGACGCGTGTCAGAAGATTGACTTGTCTGCTAATTTGGCATTCGAGAGAAATGGGGTGTGCTAAGGTGAAATCTCCCGAAGCCCGAAGTCCAGAAGTGACGTGGCCTACTGACGTCACTAGGGATGACGTGGACACATGGGATGTGTGCCACGTGTCAGTGAGTTAAGAAACTTTGTAAGATAGAAATGCAGTTAGAACGTGACATATGTCACCCTCCTGATTGGTCCACGTGTCGGCTTCGTGTGTCCTACCACGTGGCACAAGGTAGTTAAGATTGGCGAAGAAGTTAGTCGGATCGGGCCCGCATAACTTTGATTACGATATCAACAACAACATAATGAGCCACAGTGAAGCAGAGGTAGTGTTAAATAATTCAATAAAGTTTATAAAATTAATCGAAATCAACTTCAATGTTTAGATTTAGATGGAAAAGTTTAAACATTTTATTATGTGGGATTCCTTTTAATTATCACTTAAATTTGGTTTTGATATTGTTGATGAAATTGCAAGTTTACATTGTTTACATTACAATTAAATTTGGTTATGATAGTGTTGGTGAAATTGTAATTTTACATTGTTTACATTACAATTTTGAATGCATAAATGGATTTTCTATAAACCCCTATTATATTTACAGTATGCAATTTCAACAATTCTTCTAATTTTTTTTCCAAATTACAACAAAACTTCTAAATTTATTGCAACAAAACTTCTAACTTTCAACAAATGTTTATACCATTGGTTGAATTAATTTTTAACATAAATGTCAAATAATTTTCTTTAATTTACTTTAGGCCCATTGCTTCCCCTTTCCCTCCCTAGTCAATAGCATTCCCAACTAAATTATTTCCGTTGGTTGGTCAGTGATCCATTAATTAATTATGTGAGAAGATAAGTTTGAAAAATTGAATAGTGGTTAAAAAAGGGGCGTTGCGGCTAGGGTTTTCCTAGCCATACCCCTGGCCGTAGGCACCTCACTCTTCCTCATCCTATTGTCGTGTCCCCCTTTGCTTCTCCCCACCTCCTGATGCAACGCCCCCCTTTTCTTCTCCCCGCGGGCTCGATGAATAGTGGGAGTTTCTTCCTGGTGGTGGTCGCTCTCCCTCTAGAGTAGATTTGAACTTATTTATGCTTCTTCTATTGTTTTGTTTGGTAGACACACTCTCCCTAGAGTAGAACTAGTCTTGTTCTTCTTCCGGTGTGCATCTAGATGTGTCGCCCGTGCCTTGTGGCAGTTTTTCTTGTGATTATGCTCCAAATCTAGTCCTTTGAAGTATGTTCTTTTGTCTACGGGGTGTCGGTCTATTGATGCCAAAACCATTTTCTTGCAGAGTTCAACATGGATACACTTAGTTGTTGCATCTTTGGTGTGGATATGTTTTGTATGGGGTTTGCAGCCATGTCTGTGGATGCGCCTGTGGGTGCATCGTCTAGTGCTTTTATTTTCTTGAATGTTAAACTCAGATCTATGTTTTTGGTGCTTGATCTGTCATCTGTGAGTTGTTGGTCATTTTTTTTCTTCAGCCTCTAGTGTGCACGGGAGTTTTCAGAAGTTTTATGTGGGGTTGGAACTCACCAATCCATCCCAGCTGGTATGTTTAGGGATTGATGCAATGTCAGGGTTATCTCGATGGTATTCGTGGCTAGAGATCCCTTCCTCCCCCTATGGTCTGTTTTGTGGAGTGGAGGTTGGGGTTTGAATCAGAACTTTGAGGTTCTTCTTTTTCGGGCGTGTAGTGTTGATTTTTTTAGGGTTCGGGTCAACACTTTGAGGTCTGTTTAGGTCATTCAGTTTCTGGTTTCCTCTTCCATGGTTGCAGGTTATCCTATTGTCCCTCTCGATCCGTATTCTAAGGGGTTGTTTTTCCACTCTGGATTGATCCGTCCAGGTTCTCTTATGTTTTTCTTCTGTCATTTTCTTCACTGAGATTAGTGGATATTCTCTTTGTAGACTTCATTTTTACTTGGGCCGCTCTTAGAGGGCCATTTCTGCTGCACTTTTTCTTCCTCTTAGGGTTGGAATATATTTTAGACTAAATGCATCCTCTCTGTGTGCATTACTTAAAATGTAATTTTTATTCCTCTTAATAAAAGTTATGTTTTTTTCTTCTGGATTTTTTTTTTGAAAAAATGAATAGAATATACCGTGAAAAGGGGGTATTGGGATTTTCTAATACAAAAGATGACCCGATATCCACGCAATAGTACTGATTATGAGACTTTTATCAGTAAGTCGTTGGGTTTTTTTTCACGATTTGATAAATTTGAGCAAGATCAATGATGACCAAAATTCATACTCACATATTCCGAAAAAAGAAAAAACCATATAATTATTAATAATTCCCATAAGAAAATCATGGTATTTTTAAAGTAAACAATAAACATGAACAATATAATTGTTCAAAATCTTTAACGAAAACAATAAACATGAACAATATAATTATTAAATATTCTTTCTAAAAATTAAAATTATAACAAAGTATTCAAAGTAAAGAACAACCATTTTCATGTAAGAAACAACTTCATGGTGATAAAGCCAATGTAGCTATCTATAGGGTGCAATTTATAAATATCAATGTGAGAAATGTATTTCGAGCCATCATTTTTCTCCCACCTAAATCTCTATAACACTATTTGAAGTATAACACTAATACGATGTCTATCACTATTGGGAGTGTAGAAATAAGTAGAAAATGAAAGTTCAAGTCAACACCTAACAAGTAGGTCTCCTCGAGTGTATCAAAATGTATAAAACTATCTGCATAGTAATAGAAAGAAATTGTTGTGTAATTTCCTATGTCCACAAAGACTCGAAATCTCAAAAACAAAATAAAAATAAGAAAACCAATCTTTTTTAGTTTTATTTATTATTATTTTTTATTCTAAATATTGATGTTTTAAAATAGGTTAAAATTTAGAATAGTAAAATTTTGTGGTCAAATTTCTCATCAATTAAATGAAATTATAACTATATACAAAATTCTTATTCAATTTAAAAAAAAAAATTCCAATTTTTTTTTGAATTTATCCATATTTTTACTTATATATATAAGTTAGGTTGGTTTTTACATAAAAGAAGCCAATATTGCCACAAATAATGATATATCATATTCAATGCAATTTTCTTTGGTGCATATTGCTTGTAATTTATTTGTATATGATGTACATTAGATATATGTTATATATAGATAAAGTATATTTTTGATGTAGGTAATTAGTGTCAAGGATTTTATGTCCATGACAAAGAGAAAAGGGTAAGGTGAATTGATGGGAGCCGTAAGTTCTTGAGGAGACCCATGTTCAAATTTTGTAGAGGATTTTTTTAGACAATAGAATCAAGAATATGTGATGTTTCAATACATATAAATTATAAGCATTGGTACCATAAGGTCTCTTGACCCTTCTATACCCTTTTTTAAACATGGAGTCTCTTGGCCTTACATTACCCTTCTTTGCATATGAATGCTAACCCTTTCCCCATATACCCTTTTTAAAACATGGAGTCTCTTGGCCTTACATTACCCTTCTTTGCATATGAATGCTAACCCTTTCCCCATATTGTAAGAAGGGATGATTTTGAAGAGGTTTCCATAAGTTAGGATCTTGGCCACACTCATTCCTTCAATCCTTCAAGAGTTTTAGTAAGATAATGTAACTTGTCATTTTAAATCACAATAACCAAGTTGGTCATAGTGAAACCTTCATGCCTAAGAGTAACACCCTTTTTCCTATCTCTAATAAGAAATTCCTTGGTAGAGATTTCTATAAATACAATGCAACAACAATTCATATTCATAGTTGATCCAGATGATCAAGGATAGAACTTTGGTCACACACTTTTCCTCAATCTTTAGAGAGATTTAGTAATCCAATGAAACTTAGTCACTTTTAAGTATAACAACCAAGTTGGTCATAGTGAGTTAGTAACAAGGAGGTTTTGAGGTATTGTGTATATTGGTTCAACCTAGGAAAATATGAGGAAGGTTTGCATTTTAATATGAATCACAAAGTGTGCTAATTTAACTTAATGAAAGTAAATGGAATAGATTAACATAATCAATAAATAAAAGAGACATCTCAAAATAAATAATAAGGAAAAACAAAAGCAATTGGCTCATCGATTATGGCTACAAAAGAATGAGCTATAAACAATTGCATGATATTAGATTGGAGTGGAGTAGGGATATTCATGTAATCCAAATTGTAATAATAGTTGTGCAAATCGCAATCCCACTATAGAGTGCCAATAGAGTCACTACCAAAAGCTTGATTATCATTTATAAATAGAGTGGTGCTTATTTGTACATGCTAGGATTTGAAAATATGATTAATGATACAGTGACAAAGTGAAAATCAAAGATGCCAAATAAGGGAAACATATATCATGATTCATGGAAATCAGTGGACCACCCATTTTCCATTCTATAATAACTTAATCATAATATTGAGGTGCAATGAATCTTTCTAATTTGATCATTAGCATCGGTGCTATGCTAAACTGGGAAATTTTGATCACTTCAACGGTGGTGTGCCAATAATCTCAACTTTATGATTTCATTAACATTGTTAAAGAATCTAGAGGTAGGAAATAAAAAATGATTGGTTGTTAATTTATTTGAGGTGCCACATACATAGGGTGATAAAGAAGGAGAGATGACACATTGGATATAGGGTGCAAGTCATTTTACATATATAGGTACAAATATAATAAGGGATACATACTTATCACATCTGAATATTCCATTGCAATGGAAGCCAATAAAGGTTTTATTTCTCTCACACTAAAAGATGACAAGGGCATGTTGTAAACATAACACACACTGAGCATATCATAATCGTAATCCCCCCTAGGAACAAATTATCCCGATTGTGTTGGAGGTTGAAGTGTTGGTCCTTGTAAAAATATAATTGAATGCTAAATAAAATTGGCTCGTATTTTTGTCTACAAAATGAGGAAACATCTTTCACATTTGTTAGTATGAATGGTCCACCTAGTTAAATAATTTTATCTTAGTGAAAATTTATGCAGACATATTTGACATTGTACGACAACTAGTTCATTGACCTTGATTAATAAGATTATTAGTGGATTAATGGCTATGTAGTCCAATTATGTGAAATATTGTATGGTATTGGTTGCATTATCAC